>VZRZ01004976.1:83647-93647 GCA_013398175.1 Climacteris rufus | reverse complement strand
TTTTGTGCAGTAATATTCTGCTCCCTAAGATAATGTGTTATCAATACTTCATAAGATAGCTTCAGCCCAGGAAGGGGTACAATTCATAGCTGCTTTCAAACTGTATTTTTGGGGTTTTCTTAGGGTGTAGGCCATAGATCATGCAGCTGTCAGCAAGCAGATAATCTTGATGATTAAAATGAAATCAATGCAAGAAAAATAGGTGCCCAACTTCTGTTTGAAGGAAGAAGGCCTTGGTTAGTAAGTTAGAGCTGACAGGAGCAGGGAAAAAAAAATCTGTTCATTCTGGGTGTCAGCTTGAGGAAAAAAAAGCAAGATAAAAAACCTGACAGTTTAGGTTGAACATAATCTTCCTTTTCTCTACTTATTTTTCACCTCTTGGCAAGCTGTGGTGGGCTGGTGTGTTATTGCCATACTGGTGGGGTGGCAAAAAGGGAAAGTTTGTGAGAGAGCTCTTGGAAGGGGCGGAGGCCTTTTGTTTCCTGATTTATAGAAAAAAAATGATCATTTTTCAGCTATCTCCCAAGGCAGAAGTTATTTAAAGCATTCTTAGAAAACAGATGACCCTCCCCCTTGACAATTAAAAAGAGAAAAAAAAAAGGAGCAGGAAAGGTTTGCTTACATTTCTGAAGTGTATTTCGTATGGTGAAAATCACAAGGAAATTTATAGAAGGAATTGGAGAAATCAGACCAAAAAGAGAAACCTAAAATACTCAAAAAAATGAGTGTTATAAAAAATTAAAATAAAATACATATTGAGGCAAATTCAAGGCAAATTGCACTCTGTGATGGGAAGTAGCACCAGAAGTAAAGCTCAGGAGTTAAAGTTTTGGATGTTTTCAGTCACCAGAGCTCAGGTCTCGTGTGAAAGCTTTGATCAGGTGAGTAAACCTGAGTTACCTGGGTCCCACTGAAGCCAGAGTGCTCCAACCCACATCAGCTTCCAACCTCCTGCTCCTCATAGGGAGCAACAGCTATGGCCTATCTGGTGACACGTGAAAGCACTGAGCACTTTGATTCATGTGAAATGCTAGAGCTCATCAGGAAAGGGGAAAGGATGGCTTGGATGCATGGCTGTGCTTGGAACTTGGGAACTGCTCAGCAAAACCTTCCTGGTATTTGCTCAAAGTTGCAAAACTCTTCACTGCAATGATTTTCCTTTCCCCCCCCCCTCCAAAAAAAGGTCAAGCACAGCAGTGGTCACCATTTCAAAGGGTGGTTTGTTTTATCAGTCCTAAATGCCCCAGTGCCTTTGGAGAAAATGTTGCTGTTGTGCTTTCAAAAAATAATAAAAGTTACGGGATCCCTTTGAATTGGGCAAATGTTGGCAGTGTTGGCAGGAGAGGCACGAAGCGTTTCAAAGTTCTGGTATGAAGAAAAAGATTCTGAATAAAACAATTTTATGTGATTTTGCAGGTGGTTTGAGCTATCATTTTATATGTACGTTTGTACCACTGCTCATTGGAATGTTCATATAATACTGACCTAATTATGCATAGAAAAAAGATAAGCCATTTACTTGATTCATTTCTTCTTTTTAAATCAAGAAAGGAACAAAAAGGCTCCTATTTTCTGAAAGAAATTGTTCGCTTTTATTGCAGAAAAGTAGCAGCTTGTGCAGAACTAGAACTGTAACAATTTTATATTCCAAAGGTTTTGTGTGTATTCGGTTAGTTACAGTAATTATACCCAATAACTGACAGCCAAAATCACGTAGGAGAAAGCAAAGGCTGTTTTCTCACACAGGCCCTGCTGCAGAACATCTGCTGAGAGATTTGCATATTAATTAACCCATATTAACTCTAATTATTCTGGGAAATTATCAAATAAATTGAATTTTCTAATTTTAACCTTTCTTTTACTTGACGCGTGTCGAGGCTGAGAGGACGCACCAGGCTATCTCACCTGGGCAATGAGCAAAGGATCTTTTCTTCCCCTTTTTTTTGCCGTGCTCCCGCAGACCTGGGGCAGCCTGGGGAGCTTTTGTGTGCCTGGTGCTTTTTTGGCTCCCGCGCTCGGTCGGGTCTCGGCGCATTTGCTGCGCGACGGCACATGTGTGCGTGTGAGCACAGATGGTGGATTTATACAGGGGTGAGGAAAGGTGGTACCTCCGAACAGTTGAGCAAACCTTAAGTTTTTTTTTTCCCCCCTCTCCTTTCTTTTTTTTTTTTTTTTTTTTTTTTTTTTTTTTTTTTTTTTTTTTTTTTTTCCCCTCCCCTCCCCAGTCTGTTGTTTAGGCCTGAGCAAATAAATGGGAGTTTAATTCAATTAGAGCCTGGCTTTAGTCAGTTGCCTCATGACAGAAATTATTCAATATTTTTTCCCCTCACATTGTTTGGTTTACACATCGCTGACTCCCTTGCTTTTGTGCTCTGTTTAGAGTGGCCGTAATGCGGTGAGCTTTTGTGTCTGCCATGTCGCCGTCCCTTTCACCGCTGTCTGGTTTTGTCAGTCCTGAGGTGCAACGATGCTATTTTGAAAACAGAAAGGTTTTAATGTATTAGGAACGGGGCCCGCGCTTGCACAGCAGCAAAATGTTGGGAACAAAGCTGGCGAGCCAGGACCGAGTGGCAGCCGCAGGGAGGATGCTCCGGGCTGCGGGGAGGATGGAGCCCCGGGGTCCCAGCCCCTGGGGTCCCGTGCGCCTCGCCCGGCTCCGCCAAACTTGGCGACAGCAGCATCCTAGAGGGACCCAAAAGCACCCCGCTTCCCCGGGGGATTTAGCGTGAGCAACACCTCTGGGGGAAGGCTGGCAAGCCCTCATTTCCACCTTAATGGCCGTGATCTCCTCCCCCTCTCCTTGGAGCCGGGCAGGTGATGCTCGGTGGCGTTATCCCCGGAGCAGGGCTGATGTCTCCCATTATCCCTCCTGATGGGCTCTCAAGTGGCGCGTTACCTGTTAGACACAGGATTTCCTGTTGACACCAGGAAACAGGAAAAAAACCCCAAAGCAACCCCAACCAAGCCAGCTAGGGCTGCCAAACAAATAGGCAGAGATTGTCAAGGCAATTGTGGGTCTTTCTTTTATTTGTTTATGTTTTTAATTTATAAATGGAGAGGGTAGAGGTGCACAGTGCTTTTGTGTGGAAGTTTGAAGGATTCTTTCCAGAGAAGTGTGTCTTTGGGAGGCGAGATGTGGCTACATCAGAAGAAGGTAGGGTTAACATCAAACTGTTTTCTCCCTGAACTTTAAAGGAGGAAGGGGTTGCCCCTCCTGAGCTGAAATGCTGGGTTGTTTAGGCTTTAAATTCTGGGTTAAATGCAATATGAAAAATGAGTCAGATGTGCAGCTATTAATCTTTGGGGCGGAGGAGGATAAAATGCCAGCAGATACAGAGCTTCTTAATAGAAACAGAGCGTCGTTATAAGGGTCCCTCTTTTTACATGGTGGCATTACTCATTTTGAGTTGCAAAATGACCAGGCTGTGATTTCTGAACCTTTGAATGCAGCCCTGCTTTTATGACTTTCTACCTACTCCATGGTTTATAAAGTTGAGCAACCTTTGTGGAAGAAGGTGATAGACACAATATCTATTTATGCAAGGACACATTTCCCTTTTCTTTATGTTCTGTTTATTCAAGGTTTTGTTTCCAAGGTCTTATTACTATAAAACTTAAAGCGAGACAAGGTCTGCCCTCATGTCAGATAACAACACCAAAACAATTCTGATGGCTCAGTAGCTTATTATTTCATACTTCCAGGTCTTAAATAAATTACAGTTATTTTCACATTCCTCCTGAATATCCTTCAGGCATGATAATAAGTGCATTTTTCTGAAAAGACTGTTAATATTTCTTTTCTTCTTACTGATTTAAAATATTTTGTTGAATTGTCATGTACAATAATAATTAGAGGGGATCTTGCTAAATTTCTTTCAGTGTGATGCTTATATTGTTTAGCTTCTTGACATATTTTACTAATCATTGCAGAACTGTTGGCAAATAGATTGTAAATTACAGTGAAACACAGAGGTGCACTAGTAGTTTAAGCATCTTTTCTCCAGCATTCCTTTGCTGCAGCCTTGCAGATTCCTTTTTTCTGACTTTTTTTTTGGTTTTTTTTTTTTTTTTTTTTTTTTTTTTTATGTTCGATCATCAAAGGCAGTTATTGGCTTGGGTTTTGAAGTGCAGATTATCAAGGTATTATTTCCTTAGAAGTGCAATACTGTAGATTGTAGAAAGCAAGAGAACCTGAGTTATTTTCTACAGAGGAGAAGGCATTAGTCTGAATGATTCAGTGGATGACACGTGTTTAGGTTTGGGTTTTTTCTTCCTGAAGCATCAGTATATAATGTTTTCTCCTTTTTAATTTTTTTTTCTCCATGGGTTAAATAAGGTAGTCAACACTGTTAAAATTTTGCTAGAGGGGAAGAAATCCATGTTTTTCTGTTTTGTTTTTTTAATATGTAGTTGCAGGGTGGGTATAAAGTTACAGTCTGGGAATAAACAAATCTGGGCAATTTAAGGTCTGGCTGAGTGTTGTGCAGGACCAGATCCTGGTTCCACTGAAATGAAGGATGTCCTATCAAAGTGCCAGAGAAGAAACAATTGATATTGAAAACAAGTTGTCCCAGAATGATTTCATTCTTTCAGTGCTTCCAGTAAAATACAGAAGTCATAAAAATTATTTTTTGCTGTGTTTACTCTACCCTGACCTTAAAAATATCAGGACCCACAAGCCAGGCTGCTCAGGAGCATGCCACCAGTTCTTGCTGGTGCAGAACCCCATGTTGCCAGGTTTTGGTCTGGGTCCTGAGGACTCTCCTCTGAAACCTGAGGTAAGAGGAACTGGGAGTATGACAGGAATTTGTTTCGTTGGGAATATTTCAGGTCCTGTGCCATTCGTTTCTAGTCAGTGCTTCCCACTTGCAGGAATTGCTGCTGCAGGTGAAATTTTGCAGTGATAGGGATGTATTATGCGTTATCATACATTGTGTGGTCTTGTCTCTGGTGTGTTCATTCACAAAGGTTTTTTTCATTCCCTTTAGGTAACCAAGTGGTACTTTTGTATTAAAAAGTGGGCTATGTGGTAGTTTATACCCCCTGCTCAATGGTGCACCATTCAAAACAAGGCCTGTAAATCCAGGCTTACATAGCATATGATGACAGCTTTGAAGAATGTCTCATTTGAAAGTCTTAAGGGATTTCAGAAAACTTTTATTTCATTTTTTTTTTTAAAATAAAATCTTCAACCTACAGTATTTGGGTAATTCTACCTTTCCTCTCATCTGCCTCTTTAATAGGAGTTAGATATTCATCAGCTCCTTCTGCCATTGTCTCAGCAGTGGATTTGACTTCTTTGATTGAGTGTGAGGGACAAGTTGACTCATTTAACAAGAACATAGAAACCACTCTGACACAACCACTCAGCCACCATTCCAGTGTTTCTTGACCAGAACAAAAACATAAATTGCTTTCTTAGATTTATGTGGTATGAGTAAGAATGGATTTTTTTTCTTTGTTTTTTATACGAAATTCATCCTAGGTGCATAACCTTAGGACAATTTTATTTTGACCTATGAACTCGACTGGCTGGGGGCTCCCTTCCCAGGTATCTCCCTTGTGATGGGGTGAATGTGTCAGATTCTTAACCCAATGTGGCTGGAGAAGAATTATTCTGTTAGCAATTATTCAAGTTAGCAATTATAAACTTAAACTCTTCCAAAAAGACAGTGGGAGAGCTAAAAAATAACCATGTTCTGCTGTTGTTGCTCTGTCTGGGTGTGACAGCATTGTATAAACTGTATTTCAGGGCCTTCACAGCTAAAGAGCAAGTTCTCAACAGGCTGATAGACATTATGGTGGGTAAATCACAATTTAGTCTCTTCCAGAAGCTGCCATGCCCATATTTCAAAAGAAATTATTCTTTGCTGGAAAAGTTATACTCTGGTATAACTAGAGAGAGATCAGCGTTTTTCTCAGGACTCTTCAAGAATGTAAGATTCTATTCTCTAAAAAGTCACGCACAAAAATGCATAGGCCTCAGAAAAAAAACATATTTTCCTTTAGTTAAGAATCTTTTCATTCTACATAAAAGCTAAAAACAATAATGCAAATAATACAAGTTTCTTTTGGACAAAAGATAATAGACAGCAATACACAGTTCCAGCACCTCTTTTATCTCCTCTGTCCCTCATCATCAGTCACCACAGAGAGGAAAGAGAACTATCAGGCTTGGAACTGTTCTAGTCCAGTGAAAGCTTTGATTTTCTCTCCTCTGCCACAATTCTTAGGCACGCTGCATAGGAGTTATCCCTGCTGTTTGCAAACAGCCAGGAGAAGGAAAGGGGATAAAATATTCACCTCCAAAGTCAACACGGAATGAAGCTATGCATCTATATTTCTCTTTCAAGGACATCATCAAAACTCATGGAGGCAAAGCCATCCACAGCAAACCATGAGGCTGTATAGATTTTAAGGTAATAAAGCTAACATTAACTGTCAGTCTCCAAAACTGAAACCATGGTAGCCCTTTTAACTAAAGAGAAAGTTATTTTTTCTTCTCTGAAGAGGCTTTTTCTTCAAAGACCCTATTGATGGGAAGGTAGAAGGAAACCTGACATCATTTTGGATTCTTCCCAGCCTACCTTCAGGCATCTCTTTCTACTGCTTCTTTCATGGAGGCACTCAAGTCTTAGTGTGACAATTTAAAAAATACAAAGCCTCTGGGCTATTATGAGTTTCTGTCCCCAGAGTGAAGCACAGCACAAATCCTACAAGTGAGATGACTCGGAGGAACATTCTATTTTCTCTTATTTTGAGATGGTCAGCTTGAGACTGAAGGTGATACTGTGTGAGGTGAAAGCCACATCAGTTTTTGCAAGGGGTCACTCCTGACTGCATTGGAATACTTAACACAGGGAAATGAGGAAAGAGGTGTAAGGAAGAGAAAGTGAGAAAAAAGAAAGAGCGAGGTGATGGAGGATATGTTGGCAGATGTCAATGGACAGCTTGGGTGATTCTGAGGATGACATGTGTTTTCCAGACAGAACAATGGCATCCAAACTGCTAATCAGAACACAGGGTTGGCTCTGTCTCTCTGCTGTAAATCTTGCATTCTTCTGTCTTTGCTGTAGCCAGGTTTTTCAGTTGGTCAGTGGAAAAAGTGGACTAAATTCTGCAGTTATCTGGAGCCTTTTTGTTCAGGTCAGTGCAGTGGTTTAAAATTACTGTAAAGCGTAAGAGGCAGGTAGTTTAGCCAAAATGCAGGTATGAGAACACCAGTGATTTCTCCTGTATAAAACTCAAATAAATGTTGTGAACTAGGGACTCTGCAGCCAACATCCATTCTGTTTTCTAGTGTCCCAATATCTAGAACATGGGAACAAATTCATGGATTTTGAAAAATAAAAGTGATTCTTTTATGTTTATTCATCAGAGGTACTTTCAAATTGAAATAAATGGCATTAAACATAAGAGACCATCTAGTAGAGCTCACAACTGTTCTTTTTCCATCTTTTGTTCTTCACTTGTCTGTTCAGTCATCAAGAAGATTAGACTATTCTCATATTTTTAAACTAATCAGTAGGTTAACTCCAAGCATAGTTCAGTTCTTCATGTTTAAGAAAGACAAAAACAGAGTTTGGACAGAGAAAATGAAGTTGCACTGTTATGGAGACAATTTTCTTCTGCTGTTTGGTTCCTCTGAAGATAATGTAATTTCTGGAAACTCAGAAGGTGTGTCCCTAAATATTTAAAAATCATCAAAATCAGATCAGGAATACAGTTAAACAACAACAACATCTTCTTGAACATCCTGAGCAATAGACTCATGCCAATTCCATACTGATTTCAAGCAAGAGCTGAAGGTGTATTGTCTTCCTCCAGGCTATGCTTTTGCTTCTCCTGTGAACAAGCTCTATAATCTACCAGGAGAAAAGGCTATCTTGAAGGATAAATAAATAATCAATTATTTATATTTCTAAAAGCATTCAGCTGTGCTCTTACTGCTGTGTAACCATTTAAAAGTATGTATTCAGCAGAGAAATTCCAGTCTGGGAATCTAGTGTATGTGTTTTAATCAGCATCCTCAAGATTCATAGGAGGATGAATCTCCTCCTGGTTGTCAGCATCCAACAACTGGCCTCTCCCTGCAGTGCAGAGGCAGCTGTAAGGATAGCAGAGGTTGGCTGACCACACAGCTGCCAAAATTAATGTCTCAAAGTCAAGATATATAAACTTTGATGAATCCCATTGTCGTTAGCAGGAACAAAGGAACAATCACTTCCTGAGAAGAGAAGCCAAGAGGGAGCCAAGAGCCTCACCAATGTGCAGTGTATCTCATCTGACAGTGCAATTTTGGTAGCAGCCTCAGGACTCTGGCTGAAAATATAAATAGAAAAAAACCCATGAAGTCATTTGCCTACACAATATAGGAACATTCCTTGTTATTGGAGTTCGGAATAGTATCATGGGCTCTTGTTGGAGCCTGCAGTGGGCTGGTTGTCAGGGTTCAAAATGGTATCACAATTTCCTGCTGAAGTCTTCAGTGGGTTTAACTGTTTTAACTAAAGGCACATTCCAAAGCATGTGAGTGTAAAGGCAGCCTTGCGGGTGAGACACTGACCTGAGCATCAGCTTTTAGGCTTCAGGATTAAGCAAACCTTGGGATTCCTCTGATTGTTGCACCCTTCTAATATCACATCTTCGGGACAGCTGAGGTCCTGAGTGGTGGCAAAATGTTGCCTTTTAAATCCTAAGCCTTCTTATTTGTGGAGTTTACATGTTGAAGGTACATTCTATTAGAGTCACCATTCCCATAGCAATTACAGTTGCCTGAGAACTTTCTAAAAATGTATTTTTATTATCAATGCACCTTCCCTGAGAACAGTGTTTATTCTAAGGGGGAAAGAGTGGGTGTACCCTAAGCTTCCTGTCGCATCATTTGTACCGTCCTCGTTTCTCTTAGGATGAGAGATGTTCATTAGTAATAGAACAGAGGCGATGGCAATCACACACACACAAAGCAGGTAAGGCCTTCTCTGTTTAGAATCTGAAGATGACAAAAGCAAAGAAATGCAGGGGTAATGCTGTTACTTCATTCCCAGATCGTATCATTTATACTTAATGTGCTCCACTGTGTTGTGAGCATTACAGGATTCTGTTATCTAAGAAAGCATAAAAACATACACCCATATCTAGATGCAGAATTTACCCATGTGTAAGTCTTTTTGCCCTAAATACTTTTTACATACCAAGCCAGAATCCATGCCCATGGCTTGGGCATGTCCAAGAACTAGTTGGAGGAAACCAGTTTCTTCTCTTCTGTTTACAGGCCTGCTGCTCCTAAGGCTTATCCTGTGGTTTTCTCCTCTGGTCATCCCACTGGCCACTCCTGACTGGGGCTGTCTGTAGATAGGTCATAAGGAGTGTGCATTTCTTCAGCACCCAACAAGGAGAAAGGCATATTTTTGTATTTCCGTGGATACTTTCATTTACAGCTTGCTCGGCAAATTATCGCCACTTTTTAGCAACCACCTACTTTTGTTATGTGAAAAGCAGGGAATGATGTGACCTGACCATCCAGCACACCTGGAGTGGCTGAGCACTCCTCAAGAGTTTCACCCTGATGCCGTGGCTGAGGCTGTGCACAATGGGCCAGAGCAGGAGGAAACCAGCAGCTCCCATCCGGTGGCACGACCCACGCCGCCGCCTTTCCCATCCCTCGTTCTGCAGGGAGCCGTTTGCATAAATTCCTTGCAGATCAGGGAGAAAATTGATCCCCTACTTTTCAGCTCCCTTCTTTTACTGGTTGTCACAACCTTAACAGTACTTGACATCAATGGGAGTTACATTGTGGATTGGGGGCAGTGTTTGGCCCTTAAGCGTAGTTTTTGCATGTTAATACATTAGCAACTGATGTCTTATTTGTTCAGTAACTGACAGAATAATGTACAGAGAGCACGTAAGTATGAAAAGGGGCTAGTTAGGTAATGTTGAGCAGAACATCTTCAAGACAACACTGCAACCACTGTATTTCAAATGTCAGGCTAATTATTAT
>VZRZ01004976.1:49921-76075 GCA_013398175.1 Climacteris rufus | reverse complement strand
AAAAAAAAAAAAAAAAAAAAAGGCGCTGTTAACTGTTTTCCCCTTGCTGACTGGGTAGATGTGCCCTCAGATGGAAAACTTCTGATACTTGTGACTCCTTACTACCAGAAATCACATGAGATGATCAAGGAAGAAAATCACAATGACTATATTTATATCAAAGGCTGAACTTCTCAGAAACACTGTACCTTGATTAAAATTTCTGGGAGGCTGCAATAAAAATATCAGATGCGAGGCTGGCCCAGCAGATCAATTATCATAATTGACAACATTTTATTAATACATATTGAACTCCTAAATGTTTTGGACGCAAGATAACCCCGTGAAAATGATCCTTAGAGAGGCAGAACGCCAGATCTGGGAAAAGAATCAAGGCTGGCTTGTCTGCTGTACAGTTTAAACAAATATTTTTCATCTGGTCTGCATATTCTATGCTTTTGTACAAATTTAGCATCTGTTTGTACCTGCATATTTTAACTTAAGAGCTTTCATTAATTTTTTTTCTCTTTTTTGAGCTTCAAAGCCATAAACATGTATATTTACACCACAGTATTGTACGCTGGTTGTAAAGCTCTGAATTAAGTCATTCTGTGCTTTAGTTTTGATTAGAATGATACAATTAGAACCTGTTATTCTACCAACTAATTACTTGTAGAATGTGACATCTGAAGAATACTACAAGATTACAAATTTAGGAATGAACTGAAAATGTGCTCTGTTTATATTATTCCCCTATCTTCAGTCAAATCATTGTCATGGAAATGGATTAATACTGGGCCAGTCTCTGTCCTCATCAAAATCTTTCTCCAAAAAAAAAAAAAAAAAGAGTAATAAGAATTTTAATGCTTCGTGTATCAATAAGATTTTAATAGCATACTTTGATCTTCCTGCCAGTCTATCACTTGATTGGCCGAGCAGCATCCATCTTCCTGAATCATCATCGACTGGTGTTTGTTTCTGGGAAATTCTCTTTTTTTTTTTTTTTTTTTTTTTTTTTTTTTTTTTTTTTTTTTTATTATTAATTTGTTTGGTTATTGTTGAACCATTCCTGGTTGCCTTGTGCCATTTTATTTCTTGCAAGTGCATCTCAGTGGAAGATTAAAGCAGACTTTTTCACTTAAATCTCAAATACTAAATTCTCTCACTTAAAAAAAATAAAGGGAGAGGTTGTATGTTTGTGCACGTCTTCAGATAAAGAAAGGCTGGCATTTAGAAATTGAAAAGGCGAGAAAGAAACACTCTGTATATATATTTTTTTTTGCCTGTGAAAGCCCTTTGGAGGGTTAAATCTGATCCAGGCTGCATGTGTGAATACCTGTTGCACATGAACTAACAAATTAGCAGCAAGAAACCAAGTTTGACAGGCACTGCCAGGCAGGCTGAAATATCCAGGAAAATAAGTGTTCTCCCCAGTGATGGAGCTACATCCAGCCTCTTCTAAAAGCTATTTTTACTCACTCTGAACCTCCGGGTTCATGGAAAGTAAACCAATCAATAAAAATACATAATAAATAATTCTGCACATACCATGCTCATTTGCATGTGAATTAACCCAATTTATGGCCATAAAGGCAGACTTTGTCAGTGCACAGAAGATGCAAACAAGTAGCAGGGGCAGAGAAGAACTGCCCACGGTTGAAGATTTGTCACATTTCTGCACCACTCAATATTAATGCTCTCTGTGCCTCAAATGAGGTTAAAATGACGATGACAGCTCAGATCTGTGTGGCGATAGATAGATAGAAAGGGAGATACAAGAAGTTCTTAACATCTTCCTTCTGTGTTTGCATTTTCTTCCAGGTATAGATCTCACAGTGTCTGTTAACTGATTGTTTCTCTTAAATATGTAGGAGAAAAAAGAACAAAAAAATTCCCTTTTTCTCACTCGACTGCTTATTAGATTTGGTGTTGGGAAAAGCCCGTCGTTTACTCCGAACAAATAGTTCTGTTTTCCACCACTTGCTGTCATGTTTAAAGTAAATAACTTCTCGTCCCCCCAGCACTGCTGAATTCATTCACTTCCCAGAACAAAGCCATTGTGCAGAGGTCCACAACAGCCCTTTTCTCCCCTTCCCCGAGCGGGATCTTCCCCAGCTCCGCAGTGTGCTCCCCAGCTTTGGAAGGGATTCACTACCCTGCCAATGCTAAAAGTGTGCCTGCTTTATTTCACAGAAGAAATGAAGGAAGATTATGACACTATGGGGCCTGAAGCCACAATTCAGACCACCGGAAACAATGGTACAGGTAAGGCCTTGCATGGTGTGAGCGTTTTCTTCGGGGTCACGTAGAACTGTCTGTGCATGAAGAATGAGAACGACAAAACAATTTATTGCCTGTTTTCAGTTGAACAATTGGCCAATATTTACACATTTCTTCTGGGTTTTAATTTTTCCCCCCAACTTGATCATGAGAGTGCAGCAACCAACTCATGCAGTGAAGTGTCCTTGCAACCCCTCCTGTGCCCTGCAACATTTTATCCCCAACTGCTTTTAGCTGCATCCTTGGGAGATAATAGTTCTCAGCAGTTTGAGGAGATGTTTTCCCAGCGAGGGTGAACCTTGGGCAGTTTAAAGAAGCTGGGCCAACATACAGTAGTCTTTTAATGAGGGAGACTGTACAAAGAGCTTGAGGAGGATGGGGTGCACCCTCCTCGGTAGCCCCAGATTGGGGTGGTGCACAGAGTAAGCTACTTCAGAGACTGAAAACATCTTTTCAGCAAGACAAACATAAACCCCTTACATAGATACCCAGACACACACACTTTAAATGCATATTTATGAGATTATAATGTTTCTGGCTAATCTCCTCCCCTCCCCCCCCACTTTCTGCATCTCCTTTTTTCCCCTCTTCTTAGAAATCAATACATTTGGTGGCATAAAAAGTGTGACAGAGATATTTCACAGGCATCACCTCTGAGCCATCTCTCTTTTTCTGTAGCAGAGCAAACCAGCAAAAGGTTTCTATTGCTATTTTCTAATCCAAATGAACTCGGGGGTTTGCCATGTTCTTTCCAAAGGCCCCACTTCATCCTTAGCACAGCTGAATGCCATACATCACCCAATGTTTCTTCTGCTTTTTGTCACAATTTGAGATGTTGCAGATAGATTTACACAGTTAAAAGCAAGAGTTTTCTAGTATAAGTACATTTCTATGCATTCCATTATGAAATTTAGTTCAGAGCTAATACTCTCCACAAATATTACTGTAAAAGGTGGCACCAAAGTCTCGCAAGGATTTTATTACTCACACTTTCCTAATGTTGGTAACACCCACATAAAACCCCAGTGCTCTTATTAAGCAACACAAGAAATTTACTTTATCATTCTTTAGGGGGAAAATAATAGGAAAATAAAACCATGTCACTGCTTTCTTCATCCATTAGATTTATTATGCATGAAAAGAGGGTGGCACCAAGGCACAGTTCATCATTACCTATGTACTTAATAATGTTCTATGCAGAACTGGCTACATATGTGTCTCAAATGCTTATTTTATTTCTAAGAGGCGGTAATAAAGTGACAAATTGTGCTTAGCACTTGGAGAAACAGGACTTCGGAAGACATCTGATTCAGAAATAAGTCTTGATGGTTATCTGAATTAGCATTACCAGAGCCTTTGAGGTCCCCTATCAGTCCGTGTGACTTCCTTTGCACATATTTTCCTTACCATAACAGGTCTTGACTCTTTCATGCTTGCGATGTGGTCTGCTTGAAGGGGAAGACTTCATGTCCTCTTAGTCCTTTCCCTTCCAGTATCTGATGGTCTCGTCTTCCAGCTCACTGTCGACCTCACAACATCTCTCTGGGGGCCAGGTGCTGTCGAGCCCTGGCACAGCCCCTCTGCTATTCCTGCATGGGATCCATGGGGTGTCCTGCCTCTACTGAAACCAGTTTTTCAGGGAAACCATAAGGGTTGTCCCTACCCAGCTTGAAGCACTGCAAACTTGTGGCTCAAGGGCTGGTTTGCATTTAGGTGGTCTGCATTTAAAATGCAAAAGCTGTTCTGAGTGTTGCTCCTGGCAATTCCTTCCCTAAATGTCCTGTGCAAGCACCAGGCTCCTCTTTACTCCAACGGCAATGCGTGGCTTGCTCAAATAACCATCACAAGTTGCCTAGTGCTCTGCTAGTGTTTAATTCAAATCTTTTGTCACCGACGTGTTCAGAGCCTCTTTCAGCAGAGGTCAGTGCCTCAGCAGGATGGGTAAGAACGTGGTTATCTAAATGCTGCAGTCTCCATAAGCTCTTAAGGGCCATGTCAGATTATTTAATAATATTAAATAATCTGATAAATAAAATGCTTTTGCCAATCTTTTCACCTTGGCTGGAAGATGCCATGTGACTATGAGGACCTGCAGTATCCTTTATGCAGTATCCTTTATGCAGAGTAAAAGCTCCCCATCTTGCCTAATGAGGTGCCTCAACCATTATTTGATGAGGAAAGGGAAGAGATCAGTCCCTGAGCCATTGGAGATCCTTCCTAGATAGTCTGGGAAATGTTCAAAGCTTTTTCTTCAGAGTCACTGTAGGTTTTGGGTCTGTCTTGAGTGTTTGGCCTCAATTCTTCCCCACAGGTAGCAGGTGGATTCAATGCTGTTGTTCAATAAAAGAGCTGAGGTGAGGCTGAGACTCAACCCAGTGAAGAGTTGGATCAATGACTCCAGCTTCAGCAAAAGCCATTCAACTGTGACCTTCTGGTCTCCAGGAAAGCCATTTATGGCATCCTAGACATAAACATGGGCACTTCCAGATGTGCCAAGAAGGTCTCTCTTGATTAATACAATGTGTCACTCCCTCTTGACACCAGATCTTGTAGTACTCCGTGACCTGGGCTGAGCGTAGAGGCAGGAGATAAGTTTTCAGACTCATTCACATACATCCAACCACCAAGTTTCTGTTAGGTGCATGCAATAACTATGGTGCACTTTTAGCATCAAATTCACTGCAGAATGTCGTTAGCAGAGGGAGAAAACTAAAAGAAAAGGTCTCCATTATTAAATTATTCTGTTACTGTCAGTGTGGCCACTTCCTACTGATACTTAAAGAGAAATCTTGTTATCCATACATTAATCAGCTGCATTTTTATAATGAGCCATGGAGGCTTTATGGTAGAAAAGCAAAAGTGACCATTAGGGTGAAAATTTAAGTCTTTGGTCCTGCTAAGTGAATTTGTAAATAATTCTGGTGATTTCTGCAGTGGTGACTTGAAAAAGTGATGTCTAGCTGAAGAGGTTTTTAAAATGTGAAGGAGGAATTTCTTATGGTTTATTTTACTCTACCTTTTATTGTTATTGCAACTGAGTTGTTTGCAGAGAATAGATTAACAAAATCCCTGTAAACAAACATAAAAATTTTTCTGGTTTCAATTACTAACATTTGACAAGCTTCAAGTAAAGACCTCTTAATATAATTTAAAGAAGGGAAAGAAAAACTTTCAGAGGGAGGAAAACAGAAGTAAAACTTGGCAGGTTGGAGGACAGGCCGTTTTCAGGCTGTAATCTGTGTGTACCAATGGGGGCCTCTCACTTCCTGGCTAATGAAGGCTGTGGTTTTATTAGCTTTGTTTGCGATTAAGGGTAGCTATCACCATCTCGCAGGACGAGTTCCCACACAAAATAACTGGTCTCCCCAGCTCCTTGAACCTCTCTCCCACTTTATCTTGAAAGGTCCTAAATGCCTCCAAAGATAGCTTTCCTTAATGTGTTTTATTTTTATGTGACACAGCCTCATCAGCTTTTGAGGCTGAAAATATTTCTGCTCTCCAGGCTCTAATAATTAATTTAAAAAATACTTATTTGGTGAGGTCACCCACCGTAGATCTTGCAGGAGGGGATGTGCAGTGTGTGTGCAGTGTCAGCCCACAAGGAACCCAGGAACATGGCTTTGTGCATTGAAAATAAATCAGGGCATGGAGGGGGGAAGCAAGTCTTCACCCAGAAATTGAGAGAGAAACCTAATGGTTGTCAGATGGGTCTTCTTAGTACCACTGGGTGAGCTTCCAGCCATGTCTGAATTGTCAGCAGTGTCGCTGGTGAGAAACCAGAGCCACATGGTCATCCTTTGCTATTTGTGTTAATCTGCGGCGTTGCAGCACTGCTTGTATTGTTTCAGTGAAGGATCTATCAGCTTTTCCACTAAATCCCCTTGTTTTTAGGGGTTTATACTGTAGACATAAACATTTGCTTTAGCTCCTGGATTGCATGCACAGACATAGAAGCTAAATAATCCAGAGAATTAGGAAGCCTTCAAGGCCAGTAATATCACAGCAGTCCTCCACAGCCTGTAGGACCAGCCTCCAGATAGACTTGGGGGCAGGAAGGAAGAACCTCATTTGGGTTCAAATTTGGGGTGGAAGCTCCTAATATTAACTCAGGCCTTGCTCGGTGACTTGAATCCACATACTATAAATGCAGCTGCAAATTTCAAACTCCCCCAGTTTGCCTGGAGGAGCAGAAGGACACATGGAACCACCCCATGGAGCCCATTTCTCCTCTATGGTATAATGCTCCCTCTGCTTGCTTCACAGGTAGCACTTATTGGCTCATGGCCTAAATTTGGTAAAAATAAACTTGTTTTCCTTGGATCTATTGCTAAACCCAGAAAAGGAGCGGAGATTAGGTAGTGTTAAGCCAGAGGATGGATGATCTTGCAACACTTGGAAGATCTAGGCATAACAGGGGAATGGAAAGTTAGGTTTCCAGCATAGAATGTAATGCCTTGGCTTTTTTCTGTTAAAAACAAAAAGTCCTAAACTGACTCTGATGGTCTTGTACATAAGGTGTACTTAGTAACCACCATTTTGTTGTATTTTTCTCCCAGAACAAAATGGAGGAAAAATACTCCGTCTTCTTCTGTATACTCATGCTCCCCTGCTCTAGAAGCTGCTTTATTTTGGGGTTGAAAGAGGAGAATTGTTTCTCGTGCTACTAGGAAATATAACAGGAGCTGCAGAAAGACCAAGAGGAACTCTGTGGTGGCATAGCCATTCCCTACAAAACCACTGTGATAGGAACAGAAGTTTCCTTGCAAAACGAGGGTCCCGTGCCCTGTGCCATTTGGTCACTGTCACTAAAATACTGCAGAACGGTTGAGAAGCTGCTCAGCTCATATGAAAAATAGGGCATATTTGTCTCAGCCAGAGGATTTGATTTTATCGGCTAAAGGGATGAGGTTTACAGAGACGGATATCTACTTTTATCAATGACGCCGAGATCAGCGCTTCAAATCAGGCACTGCAGGCTCCCAGTTGTGCCCCAGTCAGAGGTCATGTCTCGTTTTCACTGCCAGCGTCACTGCCTTGCATTTTTGTAGGAAACTGAGGCAAAGCATTTACCCGTTTCTGAACACCAAGGAGCTGGTTAGTCTCTGATTTCCAGTGGTTGCAAACCATAACCCCTTTGATTTCCACGCCTTTACTCCATATTGCTCCCTGGCATCTCTGATTTTACTCTTACATGAACTCTAAAATAGTTTATGTTTCTTTCTTATTTCACCTAAGCAGAAATACATTAAAAATTTAATCAATCATAAGCTTTTATTTTAATTTATGGTCAGTTAAAAACAAATATCTTTACTTCTCTGCCACCAACTGTGTCTTCCAAGACTTGCTAATAAACAAGCAAACAAAAAAGTTTAGAGAAAGAAAATAATCTCCTTTTTTTTTCTGGTATAATTTTATTATTATTGGTCTATAATATTCCAGAGTTTTAAGGTCTTTTCTGTAAGCAGTGCTCATACATGGAGGATTCTTAGTAACAGGATGCTTTGTGGCTGAGCATATATTACATTTCATGGACACTGCATGGACATTAAAAAATTGGGTTTACATTTAAAGAAAAGAAGGAAAACTTGTGTACGTACTGTCAAAGTGGTTTTGGGCTTGGTGTCTCTGTTACGGTCTAAACCATGTGTCTCTATTTGTAGAAAACATGAAACTACTCTTTTTTTAAAACAACCTGTTCTCCCATGTTAAGTTTCAGGGAGAAAAAAAAAGGGGGAAGATGTGAGCAACTCTCTTCTTGTTCCTGACTAAGATAGGTCCTGAGGCAGGACCTATCTTGTAGAAGTGGTTTGGTCTTTTACTACCTGCAGCTCCCACACAGGAAGTGTCTTGGGGTCTGCAGGATGCAGGGGCAGCTGCACTCAGTCCTGTAGGTTGAGCTGTGCTTATGCCAAAAGCTGTGGGACCCCCAGGAGCCCCGTGAAGGCTGTTCAGGTTCCAGCAGTGAAAGATTACCTGCATTACCCAAGCCTCATAAACTTCTCCTGCTGCCCTGTAGAGCTTGTGCTCTTGTTAATTTAACTGCCCACCCTTACTTCCATCCACGCTGGTGGAAAGCCCACATTAATTTTATTAGGAGCTGGAGCAAGACCAATGAGAGCAAGGATTCAGCTGCAGCCCCAGCCCTGTAGCTGCAATACATCTGCTCAGCGTGTGCGTAACGTTGCTGACTGACCCCAGCTCTCTGGGAGGATGCGCTCAACCACCCTTTCTTTGCCCCTTCTCTCATTTTAGTGAAGAACGCAAATTGCACGTCGGACTTTGAGGAATATTTTGCCAAAAGGAAACTGGAGGAAGGGGATGGGCATGCAGTCAGCATAGCGGAGTACCTGCAGCGCAGCGACACAGCCATTATTTACCCTGAAGCCCCTGAGGAACTGTCTCGCCTTGGCACTCCAGAGGCCAATGGGCAAGAAGAAAATGGTGAGCTGTAATTCATTTTTAGCCAGTATCCTGACCTCGTGCAGCTGTTGCAATTATAAATGCACTACATGCCTGGGTGTTTACCTTAAAAATTGAAGAACAGCTGCAGCGGCATGGAATTTCATGAGCAAAGATTGGGGCTGTAATTTCAGTGTATTGTGATTTTTTAGTCAGCACATTTGTATTATTCGGTGGGTAAACTGAAGAGCTGAATTGAAACAGGAGAAAGACGGCCGCTCTACTTGGGAGTTTGGGAAGTTTTAATAGAGTTTTGATGCAACAAAAGACAGGGTAGCCCTGCCTATTGCTCTCCAATGCCTTGATAAATAATTGGAGAAGCATCAGTAGGCAAGATTTGGTCAATGGCATAAGTAACGTAATGAGCTGGGGCTGGAATGCAAATTGCCAATTGATCAGGAAAAGTATTTCTTAGCTTTCCAGCCAGCCAGGTCTGCGGGAGGAGTGATGTCCATAATTAATTTCCCAGCGGGGTCCAGAGCGGTCCCTGCGAGTCTGCCGTAGGCGTGCACGGGTGCCGGTGCCTCCCGCTGCCGGTTGGAAGCGCCGTCCCTCCCTCCCGGGCAGCAGATTGCAACGATTCCTCTCATACCATCCCGGGCAATCAGCCCATGAGCTGCCATTGATTTGCTGACCTTTTGGCCTGCCTCTCTTTCCCCCCCCATCCCGGGGTGCAGACCTGCCACCTGGAACTCCAGATGCCTTCGCCCAACTGCTGACCTGCCCCTACTGCGACCGGGGCTACAAGCGCCTGACGTCCCTCAAGGAGCACATCAAGTACCGCCACGAGAAGAACGAGGAGAACTTCTCGTGCCCTCTCTGTAACTACACGTTTGCCTACCGCACCCAGCTCGAGCGGCATATGGTGACACACAAGCCAGGGACAGATCAGGTGGGGGGCTGGTTTTAAGTGATTTCTTTCTGTAATAACCCCTTAGAGAAACGATATTGCTTTGATTGGCAATCATTATTAATTTTTCATGGCATTTTGAAGATGCAGATCTTTTAATGGTAATAGCTTTAATTGAGGTCTAAATGATTTTTTGATGGTCTCTTCTAATATGATTTAATAGTCTTATGTTCACGATCGAATGAGTGTGTTAATTTCTAATTTAGAAATTTTATTTGCACTTTAACTTGACTTTAGTTTCGTTTTTATGTTCCTCAAAAAGTGAATGAAACTGTAGCATTTTAATTATACATTATTAAACATCTCAGCAATTTTAATTCCATTTTTCACCTAGTTTTACTTTGCAGTGTTGCAAATAGGAGCTCCAAGACATACTAAAAGATCCACTAATATTTTTTCATTACTTTTTGAGTAACCTTTTCAATCACATGAAATTATGCGTATTTTGTATAATCGTTTGTTAGACATAATTACACATTTTGAGAAGAACTCTTCCGACAGTACATATAGGCTATCATTTGTGATTGTGCCACTAGAATTGGGCATAGCTCTCATTTGTATAGCCTGGCAGCATATCTGCAATAAATCAAAGCCGTTGTTTCCTCGATGGGATACATGTAATATTATATCAGTACCGCATTTAAGGAAATGCCGTGTATCTCAAACAGGTGATTGAGCTTCCCAACCACTCCTAAATGGGCTGTCAATAGACCTGTGCCACACAATTCCTTACACACCAACAGAGAAGCTACTCCGCACTGGAGAATTACTTCTGAAAACCCATCTTAAGGAGGGCTGTAATGGAAACTCAAATGACATGATTAAAAGTTGAATAAATAGACATGTGCATTGTGTCAAATTATAAAGGCTTTATGCCGTATTTATTTCTCTTAAAAACCTGAAAATAAAGATAAGCTGGATTTCTCTTGGTAGGTTTTCCTCAGCATAAGGTGAATTCGGTTAGGCAAACACACATCTTCCTAATCACACAATTTTTGCAATTAGCATTTTTAAGAGAACCCTGTATTTTGCTTAATCTTAGATCAATATCAATGACTCCAGAGTGCTTTCTCTTATTCTTTCCTTTCCATGGCTTTTCCAGTAGACAAACACATTTTCCCATGTATATTTTTCCTAACGTGATCCACTGTAAGGTTCTTCCTTTTGCCTCATATCATTAAAAACACCAGGGGAGGGAACGAAACCCGCCTGGATATTTATCCAACGTAACTGCCTGAAATTTCACATGCGAGAGCGCGCTGGTATTGGCGCATTATGAATGGTAGCTTTGGTGTTGAAAAGTCCCCTCATTTGCTCATGGCATTTACAATTAGTAAATTAAAATGATTGTATCATATTAACAGTGGCACAACTAAAGTTTATAGTAGTCCTCGGAGGGCGATGGGGGGAGACAAAACAGCTGTTGCTGTTTGTTTATGCAACTCAGCAACATATGAGCGCGGGTCCCTCAATGGCGCGCGGCGGGCTGGGCTCTGCTTGATCTTTGAAGGTTGCTGCTGTTTGAACAAACCTCCCTGTGTCCCATGTAACACCATCTGTCTCGCCAGGAATGTGGGAAGAGGCAGCACACCCTCGCAGTTGTCATACCGTTTCGGCGCTGCCTTTTTTAAAATTTTTTTCTTCATTTTTTTCTCTCCCCCCCCCCACTTTTTCCCCCCTCCCTGCTCCTCCAAAAGGCTTTTGTGTTGTGGCTGCCTGCAAAAGGCTGACCTCCTACCTTGAGCATCCAGAGTGGTTGGCTACATGATTATCATGATAATTATTTTTTAATTAATTATTTTGTTTCTTTCCAAATTCAAAGTCATGGGGCTTTCCTTGCTTGTTACAAAAAGGTCGGCTGCCTTTGATTATATCTTTACACCACTTTTAACTTTCAACTTTCCCTCGCCCCTTAGAAGAGCACCAGGGGAAAACATGGCACGAAAGGTAGCTCAAGTCTTTCCTGCTGCTCTGTGATTTTAAAAAACATTTCCAGCAGCAGCTTATGCCGAAGATGCAGTCTCTTCTGCTTGATAATGAATTAAACCTTACACGAAATGCCACTAACGACAGTGTTTCTCTCTTTCCTCCACATGCGGTAAACAGAATTTTTAAACAAGCCAAGTCCCACATGTTCAGAATCTGCTAGGAATATTAAGAGCCACAAATCTTCTTATAAAACTGTTTCTCTCATCGTAAGATACCTTAAAGCAACACATTTCTGATGAGAGACTTAGAAAATAATTCTAAAGCAAATATCGAATGCTCATGTGAAAGTACTTTCTCATTTGTTTCGGTTTACTGCCAACATTTTGATTTTTATTGCAACAGTGATGAGACAAATAAATGTACATGCAGACCTTTTGGTCCGCTTGACGAATTCAGAGCCACATTAATTTAATTTTTGTTTTTTAAGCTTGAAATTCATGGTTTCTCTTGCATAAAATTCATGTTGGTATCTCTTCTATTTTAATTCTTTTTCTCACAGCACCAAATGCTGACCCAAGGAGCAGGCAATCGCAAGTTCAAATGCACTGAGTGTGGCAAGGCCTTCAAATATAAACACCATCTGAAGGAACACCTGCGAATTCACAGTGGTGAGTAGCGGAGGTGCTGGTGTGCTTATTTGCATTTTGTTTAATTAGCTGAGTTTTAAAGACTGCTTAAAATTTACACAGTTCTGCTTCTGGCTTCTTGGAGCTACTAAGGTATTTCATAAGTGATATCTGAGTCATCCTCATTTATCATGCTGTTAATACCACGGTCTCGCTGAAAGATTTGGAAATAGTAAAGCTTCCTGCAAATAATATAGATTGTTTGGCAGTTTGAGTTCAGAAGTGTTCATTCATTGCTGTGCAGTTGGAGCCTGAAGAGTCCGTTATATTTTCCAAAATAAAAAGTCCCCCTGAGTGAAACACAACTCATATTCTCAGATAACGAGTAACCGCCAAGCGTCTCAGATTGAATGACTTGGGTGTTTTGGCTCTCCTGCTTGATGCAGAATTCAGCACACAAAATGTCACCAGGCTCTGCCCAGGCACAAACTGACGTGGAAGTTCTAACATCAGGACTCAGTTTCTCATACTGGTACTGAAAATTTATTTTTGAGGAATAAAATAAGGAAGAAAAATAAGAAAGAAATCAAATTTGAACAATCTTGGTTTGATTTGACTCCCTTCCCCACAGGGTACTCACCTGTGACTTGCCCTGGTCAGTCTGGAGCCAATCTTGCACCCTGATGGCTCTTGCCACCTGGAGACCCTGGGTCCAAACTGACCTCAAGACCTGTAGGAAGAGGAGGGTAAAGCAGTGGTGGTGTGTGGTTGTGTTCATAGAACTAATATCTCTCTCACTATTAATCACTGAATACATGGATGATCAGTTAGATATCGAATGCGATCGCTTGCTATTACAGCAGCAAGAATGATAATTAACATTTGGTTTTAATTATCATTTTAGGTGAAAAACCATATGAGTGTCCAAACTGCAAGAAACGTTTCTCCCATTCTGGCTCCTACAGTTCGCACATCAGCAGCAAGAAGTGTATTGGTTTGATCTCTGTAAACGGCAGAATGAGAAACAATATCAAGACGGGTTCTTCTCCTAATTCTGTATCTTCCTCTCCTACTAATTCAGCCATCACACAGCTGAGAAACAAGCTGGAGAATGGCAAACCACTTAGTATGTCTGAGCAAACAGGCCTACTGAAAATTAAAACAGAACCACTAGATTTCAATGAGTACAAGGTTCTTATGGCCTCCCATGGGTTTAGTGCAACTAGTCCTTTTATGAATGGTGGACTTGGAGCAACCAGCCCCTTAGGAGTTCATGCATCTGCTCAAAGTCCAATGCAGCACTTAGGTGTAGGGATGGAAGCACCGTTGCTTGGGTTTCCTGCGGTAGGCAGCAATTTAAGCGAGGTGCAGAAGGTCCTACAGATTGTGGACAACACGGTTTCCAGGCAGAAAATGGACTGCAAGGCTGAAGAGATCTCCAAGTTGAAGGTTTACCATATGAAGGATTCATGCTCTCAAGCCGAGGAACAAGGAGTTACCTCCCCCAATATTCCCCCTGTGGGTCTTCCAGTAGTAAGTCATAATGGTGCCACTAAAAGTATTATTGACTATACATTAGAGAAAGTCAATGAAGCCAAAGCTTGCCTCCAGAGCTTGACCACAGACTCGAGGAGGCAGCTCAATAACATTAAAAAAGAGAAGCTGCGAACCCTAATAGACCTGGTAACTGAAGACAAGATGATAGAGAACCACAATGTATCCACTCCATTTTCATGCCAGTTCTGTAAAGAAAGCTTTCCTGGTCCCATTCCGTTGCATCAGCATGAGCGTTACCTGTGTAAAATGAATGAAGAAATCAAGGCAGTCCTTCAGCCTCACGAGAACATGGTTCCCAACAAACCTGGAGTGTTTGATAAGCAAACCCTCTTGCTGTCATCAGTACTTTCTGAGAAAGGAATGACTAGCCCCATCAACCCATACAAGGACCACATGTCTGTACTTAAAGCATATTATGCTATGAATATGGAACCCAACTCTGATGAACTACTGAAAATTTCCATTGCTGTTGGCCTTCCTCAGGAATTTGTGAAGGAATGGTTTGAACAAAGAAAAGTCTACCAGTATTCAAGTTCCAGGTCACCATCACTGGAAAGGGCCAGTGCCAAGGTGGCGCTGGCTGCCACCAACAACACTCCCACTAAAGACTCTTTGTCAGCCAGATCTCCAATAAAGCCTGTGGACTCTATAACTTCACCGTCTATAGCTGAACTCCATAACAGTGTTACTAATTGTGATACTCCTCTCAGGCTAACAAAACCTCCTCATTTTACCAATATTAAGCCAGTTGATAAATTGGACCACTCTAGGAGCAATACTCCTTCTCCTTTAAATCTTTCTTCCACATCTTCTAAAAACTCCCACAGTAGTTCTTACACTCCAAACAGTTTCTCTTCTGAGGAGCTTCAGGCTGAGCCATTGGACTTGTCTTTACCAAAACAAATGAAGGAACCCAAAAGTATTATAGCCACAAAGAACAAAACAAAATCTAATAGTGTAAATTTAGAACACAACAGTGTTTCTTCATCATCTGAAAACTCAGATGAGCCGCTGAACTTGACTTTTATCAAGAAGGAGTTTTCTAATTCAAATAATCTGGATAAAAGCACTAACCCAGTATTTGGTATGAACCCATTTAGTGCCAAACCTTTATACACAACACTTCCACCACAAAGCGCATTTCCCCCAGCCACTTTTATGCCACCAGTCCAGACCAGTATTCCTGGGCTGCGACCATACCCAGGACTAGATCAGATGAGCTTCCTACCACATATGGCCTATACCTACCCAACTGGAGCAGCTACTTTTGCCGATATGCAGCAAAGGAGAAAGTACCAGCGGAAACAAGGATTTCAGGTAAATTGTTTCAACTATTTTTTCCTTTGAAAGGCTAGAATTTAGTACTTCGTGTTATGTCCTCAAAGCTCAAAGCTATAGTCAAAATTTCCAAAAAAATCTGCAGAGTTTATTTAAGTCTAAACTTTCAAAGATGTGGTGGAGTAGGAAAGTAAACTGCAGTTACCTTAAGAGTACCTCTGCTGGATTCAGAAGCAGTACCAATTGCATTGAACAGGCATAATGACCTTTATTCTGGTAAGAATTCAGCCGTTTCTCAATAGATTTGAATAATAATAATAATAATAATAATAATAATAATAATAAATCCATGAAAAATCATATCCTAGAGAAAAAACAAAAGGAAACTTCATAAGGAAACTTATCTCTCCAGGCCATAACTACATTTCACCAGAGAAAAGGAGCAGTGGGAGACCCTTTGGGAGCCACCCCCCCACTTCAACACAAAGCTATATCCCTCTAAGCAGATGTCCATACGACCTCACAGTCACTGCATTCCACTGAAAGCCTTCAGAACTTCCTTGTCTGTATTTTTGGGGGATTGTTCATCCACCATTCATGGGAAAGTTATCCTCTCTACTCACAGATCTCTGAGGGATGAGAAATGTTGACCATAGCCCCTTCCTTTGGGCCACCTACTGCTCTTCCCAGACTCCTAGTCCTCTAATCCTGCCAGTCATCTGGAACAGCTTTAAAAAAACCCCAGAGATTAAATGAAATTATTTGGAGAGGTAGCAGCCAGAGCCATTAATCGCAGACAAAGTCTTTCCCTGGACACGTAATCTGGGTCAGCACTTTTCGTGCCCGGGTACTACCCGTAATCCTTCCCTCAGGTCGTCCCAGAGCCAACACAGGTGTAGCAAAGGATTTTGTCACTTGCATGCCTGCAGTGAGGAGCAGCTCCACAGAAGTCCTGTACTTTTATAGCTTTTTGTTGGATGTATTCAGATATAATGTACAGAGTTTAGCTAAATGAGATTAACTGATTATAGATTAATAATTTTTTTTTACATTTGCGCCAGTTCCCCCATGTCCTATTACGGTCTATTAGTAATTTTACTGACTAGTAAATGTTTTATAGTTTCAAATGTGAAAATCAGGTATGGTTTTACATTACAGACTGTAATCCCTCTTTGCACAATAGGAGCATAAATAGCACTGCACCTCTATAACAGCTGTTCCACTATTCCAATTTACAGTACATCTGCCCTCTTTGTAAATGTATTTAAGCCTATTTAATCTTCTCTAATATTAATTAGTGCAAACCTAGTCTAAGAAAACTGAACTGTGTGATAGCAAATGGAAATGTATGTTATCATGCAAGTTTGCACTCTCTTTGGATCAAGACAAAATAAATATCAAGAAATTTAATAATTTACTGATCCACATTCATTATTGCTTAATGCTGAAGGCTGTTTTAACATAGATAGAACATTGATAAAAAGTGTTATTAATATTCCCTATTTCAAATTACAAAATTAAATATAAAAATATAGCTTGAGGCCTTTAGTCGGGAGACATACATTTAAATGGATTGCATAATAATAACATTTGTACCTAAATATAAAATTCAATTAAAACCTTTCTAGAGATACAGAATATATCCAAGTTTTGGAGTTTTGAAAGGAGTGATCCCTTAGCTGTTGCTTACACTTACCTCTGTAAAATACTACAGTACCTATTGGTGCCTGTGAAGAGCCTCCCCTTCACACTTTCTGCTTCTTGGAAATATTTAGTGCTGATATGGTAAATACTGTTGGCTTGTGCAAATCACATTATTGCAGAGTTTGCTCAAAGACAGAAAGTTGGTTTGAGGCATAGAAGTAGAAGGCTTCTCATTATTTACATAGTTTCCATCAGCTGTAGTTTCATTATTCATATTCCTAAGCTAAGAGGAACCACCAGGACATGTTTTTAACTTTGCTGGGATGGTTGTTGGGGAGGATTGGTGGTGGAAGAGGATGACGCTGATGAGTGGTTTCCTCGCAGGGAGAATTGCTTGATGGAACCCCAGACTACATGTCCGGCCTCGACGACATGACGGACTCTGACTCCTGTCTGTCCCGAAAGAAGATCAAGAAGACAGAAAGTGGCATGTATGCGTGTGACTTATGTGACAAGACATTCCAGAAGAGCAGTTCCCTGCTGCGACACAAATACGAGCACACAGGTAGGGCAGCCACGTGCGCCAAGGGCAGCATTGATCTGTGTTCTTCACAGTCTCTCATGAGTACCTATGTGCAGGTGCTGAGGCTTTCAAAGAATTCTTTTGCTCAGTTCGACTTATTTTTTAAATTTTTCTTAATTGTTATTGTGTGGCAAAGGACAGTGGGATGCAATGGGTTGGATGTCAGTAGGTGCTGTGCAAGATTTCATGCCAATTGTGATGGCAGTTGTGGCAGTCAGGATCTCCCAGGACAAGCCCTCTTGAAATGAGACAGGCCCCTAGCACTCAGAAGTAACTGCAGCTTGGTCAACATAAAATCTGGCACGGGAAGGAAGAGTAACAGTGTATTTCTCGTTTCTTAGACACTATCTGACCCTGCTCCCTGTAATCCAATAGGAAAACTTCCACTGACGTTAGCAGCGTGAGAGCTGGCTCTGGTGGAGTTATCTGGAAGTCAGCAGCTTGGGGGTTTCTCTTGCCGTGATTTTGCACACCAGCAGCACAAACAGGTTGCAGTTCACTTTTTCACTTCCCAGTTAATGCTCAGGGAAGGTTCTTTTCTTTCCTGAGTAGGAAGTGATTTTTGTCTGCTTCAAGGAAGTCTGCCAAAGCTCACCACGCACTGTCAGTTTAAAAAGTACTTTGGTTTGAAAAAGACCTTCCATCACACCTATGCTGGCCGTGGTTCCCCTTACAGGCAGTGCTCCTTTCCCCACTGTCAGCCAGGAAAAAGCTCTCTGAGGGTCACACATCGGCTCAGCATGTTCCAGTTAGGGGAAAACAGGACCGGAGCTTCCCAAATAATAGAGATATCAAGTTATGTTAGACAAAGGGAATGTGAATTATCATCTGAATTATTGTGCAGCAGGACATAAACCAAACTCCAACTTCCTAGAGTTAGAAAAAGTTTACTCAGGAGGAAACTTTCCTTGACTTTGAAAGCTGAGTCCCACTTCAGGAAATGAAGCAAGTCACATCATCCTTCAACCTCACCATGTGAGGGTAAAAACCTTATACCTCTCTATTAATACATCTTCCAGGCCCCACATAACCCGTTGGCCTTTCACAGATGAAAAATTTACAATTCAGAGGTGGACTGTGCCTTTAAAATAAAATCCTTTACTTTGTTATTTTTCTTTCTTATACTTTTATTCCAAATTTTAAGCTAATCCCACAAAGGAAAATACAAAAGGAAGTTAAAATACACGTGGGATTAGGAAAGAAAATTAAAAGCAACATTTTGGACCAGATCATTGGTGGAATGTGCTTCCCACTACATTATTCAGATCAAATTGTTTATTCAGTAGAAGAAGCTTTGAAGGCTTTACATCCCTGCACCTTTCCTCTCCTGAATGATTTTATTACAGCCATCTGCAAACATTATGGTTTACTACACTACTACTGTAAAGCTCTTATGTTAGAACTGGCCTTCATATATATCAGGATCTGGACATATGGTTGAATCCCATAAAGTTGGTAGTCCATAAGGTCGACAGACATATGGTTGAAAGGCTGAAAATTTGACAAGCTGAAATGTGTGCAATCACCTTGATTTGCAAAATAAACTGCATTTGTAATAGCAAAAATATGTTATAGTCTTGAAGTAGCATGGGAACCTACTGCCTACAAAAATGCCACACAGCTGCAACACAGGGACTCTTCTCCTTCTTCTTTCCTCTGTCCCTTTTGGCTTCTCAACTTCACGTCCATCAATTTTATGGGGCTCAGCCTTATGATCCAGAACATGTATGAGGGTGTGAGATTTAATACGGTAGAACTACAGCACATCATCAGGCTGGAGCCTGGCATTTAGGGACAGGAAAGATGGTCTTGTGGCAGAGGCACAAGCGCTGGGGCTGAGAGCACTGTGCTCTCCCTTGCCTTGCCACAGACTTCCTCTGTGAATTACAGCAAATTGCTTCAGCTTTCTCTCACCTTCGCCCATCTTTGAAAGAGGGGGAAATGATACCAGCCCGCCTCTCTGGGGTGTTGTAAATATTAATTCATGAAATCATCTGATGGAGCTCGCTGGATAAAGTGGGAAGTATTATTATCAAGGATGTGTTTGCTTTTATGGAGCCTCTGTGCATCACTCTAGTATTCGAGGTGGTTGGGAGCTCTCTAATGGCTCAGGTGCATCTTAAGTGAATTTCAAATTAATTTGTTAGTTTCAGAAAGAGCTTGTAATTGCATAAATAATGTAGTTGTGAAACTGCAGTCTGTGTTCAGTGGAAGGAACTGATTTGAAAATAACACCATCTTCTGTGTTTGGGGTCATTTTAAGAGCAGGCCCAGGTTTTTCAACCAACTTTTTGAAACCTAAAAAAGAGAAAAAGCTTCTTTTCTGAGGGTGTTGCTGATTTCTGAGCAGCTGATCGTGGCCTGTTGTAGCTTCATTAAAAACATGTTTTAGGAGGAATTGGAACACTTCCTCTCTTTCCTGCAAAAGCACAAATAGTGGATGTTGTTTATACTGATCCCTTTTTTTCTTGTTTAAAGAGAATCTAAGTGCTTTATTAAGACTTTTTTTCTGTTATTGGAACAATCAGATTTTTATTTGCCACTCCTTCTCATGGTCTGCATGACTGTTGCAACCAATGATAGAACAAGGATCAAAAGAGTCAGACAGAAGCCCCTAAAGAAAAATAGTTTGAAGCAAAAAATAACATTGGGAGGTAAAATTACATGAGCTGCCTTAATTGTTGTTTATTGTTAATCAAGTGTTGTAAAGGAGAAAACAGGAATGTTTTAGGTATTGCAGTGGAGCTGAGTTTCCCTTCTAGGGTAAGAAGAACGGGATTTGGCCAGTGGTGTCAACCCAAGAACTTTTGGTAGGAGCATGAGGCCACAGAACGAGGAGCTCTGTGATTACCTCTGTACACCATGCCTGCCGCAGCTGGAGCACAGTAGAAAAAGGGCCCCAAATTTCACAATCCACAGTTTTTAATTTGTGCAGTATTGGTGGTATTCTGCAATAGCTTCCAGCTTCATGGGGAGAAGGAAAATTTATTGCATTACTGCAATGAGTGAATTGCATTGGTTCTGGCTTGTCTGAAATTTAGTGTAGAGGCCACTGCTTCTTGCAGAACCAAATTAATTTTAGGATGACATTGAATTTTGAGGGAAGTTGTGTGTCCCTCTTAGAGTTTGAGCTTCACAAGGTCCTATTTCCTTAAAGCCAGGGGATGCAGCTCTGTAATTAAGGTGGAGAGCATGGCAGGTAGCACAGGAATTCAGTGCTCACATGATTTTCCTGTGTAGTCTTATGGGCTCGTCCTAATTTGGTCAGGCTGAAATTAGTTGAGCCAATGCAGCATGTGTCTAATCTCAGATTTTTCCAAGCTGCTTAGCACAAGGTTCAAGACACTTTCCTTACGAAAGGTAAAGAAGGTGGTCGCCTTCATGGCAAAGCATTGGTGCTTTGGCAAGCAAAAATTATTTTGGTGTTGCTGATAAGGAGGGAGAACAGAAGTGGGTGAGTGAGCATGAGAGCAAACAGAATGGAGCACCTAGAAAGAGAGAAATATCCTGGCTCCTAGTCCAGTTCTCCTTGGTCATTAACACTGATTGAGGAGTAAGGTGAAGGTTAGGGTTTGTTCTGCCCTCGTCAACGCCCGTGTCTGCCACACACCAGCTTTGTTGTAGCTTCACAAGGGAGCTCTCAGCGTGCCTGCTCTGCAACAAAAGCTGGAAACGGTTTTTCAGAATCCTACCTAGAAATTTAAAATCCTTTCATTGTTGTTCTATATTACATCATATTCTATTTTATTACTTGTGTGGGCTGTTGAGGGCCTCATAGCTGTGCTAGGGCTTTCATCCTTTCCTTTTCCACTGTATATTTTATTAAGACCTCTTTTTTATTTTTGTAGCTTTCATGCTGATGCAAGCACTAGTTTTATTTCCAGATTGATTCTGTAAACTAAATATTGTTCTTGAGCCTGGTAGCAAATCAGCTCTCTCTGGCTAGTATTTTGAATTCCCAGCTTGGGAGTTTTCTTTATTTAGAGCTTGATTCATAAAAAATTTACATGCTATTTAAAGGTTATTTTTTTCTTGCTTTACTCTGATACAAGTTTAGAATTCCCCATTTTACACTCAAATAAAGAAAAAAAAAAGGATATGTTCTGTGCTTGTGAAATTTGTTCTGTAGACAAGGTCTCCTATTGAAAATGGAACAGGTGCAGCTTTGGCAATTATATATAAATTGCATTTATCTTGCACCTTTGACCGCTTTTCTGTGCTCTGGCCACTAATCCATCTCCATTGGGACTACATCTAACATCCAAGCCCCCAAGCAGCTTCAAAAGAACTGCCTTTAAAAAAATAAAAACAAACTGTCACAAAAATGTTTCCTTCTTTCCTCCAAAGAGTGGGATTTCTGTTTTGCCCCCTCCCATGAAAAAGAGACCCACTTGCCTTAGGCGAAGTATGGGTGATATTTAGTCTGGGACCAGTGACAGCTTGTGATCTGATGTCTTGTGACTTTATACCACTGCAAATGGGAAATGCACAGCTTTTCAGTCAAAGACTTTTAGCCCAGCAAGATTGAGAGATACTTACTGTTGGAGATTTTTTTTGTGTTGTTTTGTTTTAACAGAAATGCAATTTAAGATACTTTGCAAACAGATTAACTACAATTTCCCCTCTGTAGATTGAGCATTGGGCCCCCATGGGAACCTGTGTTTTGCAATGAAAAAAAAAACTGGCTCAAACATTTCCTCTAGATATTTGAGAGAGATTTATCATTTAGTTCATTGCAAAATGGGGCATCTACATCACACATCCATCTGACAAAACACAAGTGTTTCATGAGCCCTTCTGTGAACTTCCGTGGGTGCGTCTGTCCTATCTCTGTCCCCCATGGATGATCTCGGATCAGACTGTAAAACCCATGGGGTGGGATGTTCAAATCTTCTTCCTTCTGACTTATCTCTACTTCATTGATGTTATGAGTGTTGTCACATTGCATGGCAGCGCCCATCACAAGGTGTTGGTTTCAAACTGGAGTGGGTTGAGATATTAGCGTTTTAGATATTAGGGAGATATTATTAGATATTAGTAAGAAATTCTTCCTCATGAGGGTGCTGAGGTCTTGGCACTGGTTGCCCCATCCCTAGAAGTGTCCAAGGCCAGGTTGGAGCAACCTGGTCTAGTGGAAGGAGTTCCTGTGGAATGAGATGGGCTATAAGATACCCTCCAACCCAAACCAGTCTGCAATCCTATGACTACCTAAAGTTGCAAGTCCTCCTCATCCACCTACAACTGCAGTATAAAATCCCCATCCCCAGTGTAAAATACCTCAGTCCAGCTTTATTTTATGACCCACTAACACATTGTAGGGATTAGACACTCCTTTTAAATGGCTGAAATACTGGGGTTTGCACATGAGGTGAAGAAAGTAATTCTTCTGCAAATGTTCAGAAACCCGATACATTTAAAAACATATTTCAATTAGTGTTGTAACAGCTGCACGCTGTGCACTGCTAAGGTATGTTGTGTGGTGTCTGAACAAAGAACTTTGCCCAAGCTGTCAGGTTCCCTCAGATCAAAACTGAGGCCTTGATATGGATGTGGTAGACTAAATAGCCTTTTTAGTATGAATATAAATTAATATGAAAATATGAAGTATTTTAACCTGCTCATTTCTAAATTAATTTATAAAATATGGATGATTCCCTGCCAGGCTACCTCTGTGTGTGGCACATGCAAGGGATGAGCAAAGCAGGCAAAGACTGAGGGATGAGCCCATAACCAAGCCTTTGGAAGGGTGGTGGGTGGAGGCAAGTCTGGATGAGAAGCAGTGGAGGTGGTTGACTTCTGTTTGAGGAGAGGGAAAGTGCTGGCAACTGGATGGAGCACAACTGTGGAGTGAGAATCACAGACAGAATGGTTTGAGTTGGGAGGGATGATTAAAAGTAAACTGGTCCACACCCCCTGCAATGAGCAGGAGCAGGGAGATCTTCAGCTAGACCATGTTACTCAGAGCCCCAATCTGACCTCGCATGTCTCCAGGGATGGGACAGAAAAGGGTGTAGTAGGCATCAGATGTAGTGTGCATTAAAAAAAAAAATCAGGGAATTTGAAGTAATGGAGGAGTGATGGTGGAGAAGTGGAACAAGACAAGGGTTGGGCTTGTTGATGTTAGGCAAAAGTAAGTCAGAGGGAGGGACTGAGACAGCGTGGGCAGTTCAGTGATGAGGATACTAAAAAGGTGCTGAGGAAAAGCAGAAAGTCTGAGGGACAAAAATGGAACAAAACTAGCAATTCTGGAGGTACTAGCAAGGGGACATTAATGTGTTGCTCTGTAGGGGCTCAGCAGGACAGCTGGGTCAAGGCAGGAGTGCATCCCCTTGGGTGTTTGTGGTGCTGGGAAAGCTCCCACCTCACCTGTGAGGGTTTTCCACTGGCAGTGCTGGGGTTTGAGAGCACTTAGGCTGAGAGTGCTTTGGGATTTTAAGCTAATTTGAGTAAGTGACTTGATCGTGCTTAAATCTCCTGAGCTAAGACTCTGGGATTTCCCCTTTGTGGCTAAACTTGTGCCCTGAATCGCAGGTAGCTGACTCCCACTCTGGATTTGGTGCACCCCTAGGTCAAGACTGGAGGTTCAAAGTCAAAATACATTTACAGCTCAAAGTCCAGAGTTTTTGTCGAGCCTGACTTTTAACCAACAGGTTAAACTGGCAGAAATGCAGGTTTAGGAAACAGATCACACAAGTAATACTGCTATAATTCAATAGATCAAGTTTGAATTTTCAATTTTACTATAAAGAGAAACAAAGGAAAAAAAGAAACTATGTGTGCAAGGTTAGGAAACTCTCTTACAAAGAAATGCGGTCTGAGCCCTAATTTCCAGGCATCTACTCGTTTCCCTGTTGCTTGGGTTACTTTAGCTGTGGTTTCTCCTGTATTTTCCTTGCTGCCAGATCTCCCCTTCATTTCATAACATAATTTTGGCTTCCTTGAGAATTCGTTAATCACACCTTATTAAATGTGAACTTTCACAGTGGGACTTGAAGGTAGCTGTGACTGGATCGAAAAAAAAATTAGCATAGTCCTTGGTATTCATTCTTAACAACTTTGCTATGAAAATGCCTGACTTTCTGTGCTTTCATGTCCTGGGGAAGAAAGGCAGATCAGGTTCAGAAAGGAGCAGCTTGAGTTTTCCTGGAAGTTGAGATCCTTCAGTGTTCTGAAAGCATTTATATTTTTTCCTGCTGGATTTTCTTCCATGCTGGTGCTTCCAGCCCTTTGCTCTTGGCTGGCACTCCACTGTACTCATCATCTCCCTGTGCTTCCTTCTTTAAAATTAAAGAGACACCACGCTCTTACAACTGCCAGGATGGGAGGGCTCTGGTGTGAAGTTTATTCCTGTTCTGGTCACATGCCGCATGAGCTAAGTATGATAAATACGCTTGAGGAATCAGGCCAGATCACTAATAAGTTCCTAACAATCGGCTTCAGGAATAGGACATGCAAAGCAGGGATCCGTATTTGTGACACCAAATACCAGCATTTTAATATCCATGAAAAATAGCATGAAATATAAAATAATGACCAATTGGCACTGTATCTGCCTGCACGGTGGCACCACTGTGGAGCATTCAGCCGAATGACACTAAGATTATAATTTGACATTTCTAAAATTAAAAAAAAAAAATCTGGCTGAAGGTACTAATGTTTGATTTTATTTTTTGCCTTCTGCAATCTAAGTTTGGTGATCGGTCTTCACTAATTCCAATCTTTGCACCATATGTTATGTCTGGATATCTCACGGTTGCATCATGCTTTGCTGAGTTTTGTCGTGTGGCATCATGCTGACAAGTATTTTTTGTCAGCTCTATTTTGGAATTAAGCTTTCAGTATGGCAGTTCTGGAAGGTGTTGAAGGCATTCCTGTGCTATTTGTGGCCTGGGATCAACCAGATGTGTTTAGGCTTGGCACTGGTTTTGAGTTTCAAACATTGGTTCGAAACTGTCTGAAATGCCAAAGGAAATACTGTTTTCTGCAGCTTAACACCACTTTAGCACTCAGAGAGTGGCTGACAACATTTTATTTAGAAACCCCTTATGCTTCTGTGGCAGATGTATGTATTTGTATTTGCTCACATGGTGGGGGAAGAACGTTGAGGGCTTCCTCCCACAGGCAAGGGATGGCGCAGGGGCGCCCTGGGCTGGGTTGGGGTGGGTCCAGCTCAGATTCTCCTGCCAGCAGCAAAACCCTTGTGGACTCAGCAAGTCCCAGCTCTCTCCTTTGTGTCAGGCACATCCCAAGGGAATCCATGATGGGCTCACCTTGTGGTGCTGCAGGTGGGGAAGGGTTGTCCAGCGGTTGGCTTGCGGCTGTGTGGCACCACCGGTGAAGGCACAGAGATAAGGTGTCGGCTTCCTGCTATTCATCAGCAATGTAACAAAGAAAACTTTAAGAAACAAAGGTTTTCTCTACAGGCTAATCTCTTCAGCGAGGCGGGGAGAGAACTACGGCATGTATGTGATGCTGTCAGCAGAATTATTTATAAATAGGGATATTTTTCGAACATTTTCATGGGTGTCAGCTGCTCGCTAGAGCTGCCAGTTTTCCATTGATGCTCTCTGAGTCATTTTCTTTATTATCCTGAGCTGCTTGAGTAAAATTACTACAATCAACACCATCCAAACCCTAAGTTGTAGCATAAATATGGGTTATTTTTTTTGTTTGTTTTGCTTCTGCAGTGGGAGAAGAAAGTGGGGTGGTTCTGTGGGCAGAAGAAAAAGTAGGGTGGTTCAGGCGTTGTGCTGCTTGAGTATATTAGGGATTGGGAGGGGGATGAGAGGTGGAGAAGCTTCCCATCCATGCTGCTGTAACCCATGTGCCCTCTTGTCCTTCCCTGCAGGAAAAAGACCACACCAGTGTCAGATTTGCAAGAAAGCATTTAAACACAAGCATCACCTGAT
>VZRZ01004976.1:17421-44921 GCA_013398175.1 Climacteris rufus | reverse complement strand
ACCCGCACACCAATGGACCAGACCCACTAGACCAGGTCTTATCTATTGTCTGTTTTCTTTTTCTTCTGTTTTGGGAGGAAGTATCTCTATGTAGGTATATTTAGCAATTTCAGTCCTGTGTTGGACTTTGGCTCTATACTCAAAGCCTGAGTATTCACAGCTTTTGCTGAAATGCTTCATAGTTTGATGCAGGAATGTTTGAAGATAGGGAGCCGTGTTCTCTTGGGTCAGACATGCTTTTTCTGGCATTGTTACAAAAGAATGCAAAAAATTACACCTAAGCTCAACTCAAGAACATGAGTAACACCAGGGGATTACTCAATGTCTGATTTCAAGACTTTGAATCACTGAGGCCTTAATTACCACAATGGCAACTGCAAAATGTCACAGCCCCAACCACTGTCGTGTCCACACAATGCTGCCCTTTTCTTTCCCCTTTTAAGAATAGATTCACTCATTCATATTGCAAATAAAGAAACAACTTAAGGCCACAATCTGAAAACAGCAAAGTCATTAAACAACTGGCTTCAGTTCACATGAGCAGTGTTACTTGCCTGAATAGTAAAAGCAAAACCAGAGCCTTGGTGAACAACCCACCGTGATCACAGGGCGACATCACCACAGTCGATGGTTTGTAAGTTCAAGTGAGACACAAATGCGGAGGTTAATGCGTAGGTGTCCAGACAAATGGGTGTATGGGTGTCAACTCATAATAAAGATTGTTAAATATTTTTACCCAATAAACTATTCAGCAAATATTATTGAAGCACATGATGAAAAAGTCTCCTTTTATACCAGTTCTAAGAGAGATATGAGCCTTTGGACATTTAGTTGACAAATAATGCAGCTACAAGAATTTGCAAATCCTGTACAGTGCATGTGCAGTCCACTGGCTCTAGACATACATCCACAATCTGGAGTTGTGCAGCCTGAAATAAACACAGCTGTGTTTATCTAAATGTGTGATCCCATGTACATGGGAGAAAGTTCAAATAAATGCACTCGGTGCGACGATGCTGTAAATGCAGCGAGTGCATTTGTCAGATGTGTGATGATGCAATCCCTTAAATAAACAGACTGAGCTGTTTGTTTGACTTCTGAGTTACAGAGACATAAAAATATATGTACATTAATCAAAGCCAGTAAAATGAAATCCAAAACAGCTATGAGATCTTAATTGAACCTTAGCTGAAAATTCACTTGTTGTCCTTATACCCAGAATAAACCAAGCTCTGTGTGTTGGTATGAAACGTATGGTGTAAGTTTTAGACAGTAAGAGACTAAGGGAGTAGGTAACCATCAGTTCTGGGTTTAGTGGACCAATCCTGTTTTTTCCTAAGAGATCCTATTGTCTAAGAACAACTCTAGAAATTCATAGAATCATGGAATGGTTTGGTTTGGAAGGGACTTTACAGACCATCTCATTTCAGCCATCTTCCGCTAGACCAGGGGACTCCAAGCTCTGTCCAACCTGGCCTTGAATGCTTCCAGGGATGGAGCATCCACAACTTCTCTGGGCAACCCCTGCCAGTGCCTCACCACCCTCTGAGTAAAGAATTTCTTTGTAAGTAGAATAAATTATAGGATATCCCAAATTTTTCATCTCATCAACCAAAGCAATAGCTCTATTTTCCAGCTAAAATATCCTTATTTGAGATGTGTGGTCTGCTCAATACTTAAAAGAACCAATAGTCTAGAGGAATAAGTTCCTGATGAGCTGAAGAATATGTGAAGGAAAAAGAAACACTGAATGAATGTAGATGCTATCAAAGCTGTTGTTTTACTCAGAGTTAACATTGGCTCAGCGTTTCACTATAAACTCATTCAGAACAGCAAGTTACTGGAAAAAATCCTCCACTTGAGAAATATGCTGTAGTTACTGATGAGTCAGAAGTTGGAAGTAGTGACACCACTACACACTATTAAAAAGCCCTACTTTCCAATACTGTCTGACTGCTCTGCAACCCAAAATAACATCACTGCAGAAGCACTGTAAAGCTTTTTTTCATTTGTCTTAAGCATATTTCCTCAGAAAACACAAGCTGTACAAATGGTCTTAAGAATGGTTACTGTGGGATTAGACCATCAAATTTCTTGACTTATGTGCTTTAAAATCTTGCCCAAAAGATGGCACTAACATTGTTTTTAGTAACATATATTGGATATAGATTTAATTCTTCCCCCATGTAAAAGGCATCTTCAAAATGGTCACAAATATATGTTGGAGGAACGTGCTTAATGTGCACTACTATGCCAGCTGACAATTGCTGTATAGGAATTAAGCTTCAGACACTGCACAGAAACTATTGCTGGACCAGCAGATGTGTCTGTCAAACTACAGAAACACTGAGCTATGAAACCTTCATCCCAACCAGGACTATTTAAATCTATGTAATATGCCATACAATATACCAAAATGGTATCATACATTTAAATCATACACTATTAAATCTCTTGAAAAGTATGCTAAGACTAGATCAACTTCATTGAACAATTTATATCTGATTTAAAATATTCAAAGAAGTATTACACTGTTGAATTTTATTATCAGCAATTTATTTCAGGGTTTAAAATATTTAAATTACACACCTTATAAGGGATGGCAAATAATTTGCATGTCTCCTCAAGCAGTGGAAGCACCTATTTACAATACTTTCAGAGTTTATATTAGCATGGTTATTTTGAGTATGTGCAGAGACTGTATTTCTTCTTTTCACTAACTAGATAATGTCAATGGGCTTGAAGAAGGTGGGCCACAAAAGAGCTAAAAATTTGCTGTTGATCTGGCAAGAACAGAGCATTTCACAGGAGAAGGCTCAAGTGGGGCTACAATAATTTACAGCACCACCTGGGAGAAAAATCCTGCTGGCTTCAGTCTTGCTCCCACTGAAGCCAGCAGAAGAAAGATATATCCCAGTCTTCAGTATTGTGAGCTTCTTTTGAACATCTGGTGGTTTTTATTTCTATGTCATGCTCCTTCCATAATAGCAGAACTCATATAAAACCCTCAGGCACATGTTAAGACACTGTGATAAAGCTGAACAGATAAAACCAGAGCAAGTGGCACATGAAAATAAGGGGACAAATGTGTTCAGTGTGATAGGTATGACTAAATTAGTGTCAACTCTTTTGCAAGCACAGTAATGAAGGATGGATTTGAGGGGCAGAGAGGAGAAAGGTTGATGAAAGAGCTTGGAAACTGATTATAAAGGCAACAGATAAACAAAAGTGAGAGGTAAAGAAGGGGAATGCCATGGTAGGTCTTGAAGGAGAAGTCCAACAGCTTATGCTCTATGCTGTTGCTCTGCTATTGCTCTATGCAATCAACACAAGGGATGTTGTGGGAGACAGGAGGGAACAGTGACAGGTGGAAACTGTGTTGGAAAGTGGCAGGAGAGGAGGTAGATGGAGAGTGATGTGCTGGGATGGAAATGCCACCCTGGCAGGGAAGCAAAAGGGATGTAGAGCAATTCAGGGAAAGGGGTGCATGGCCTGGAGGGACAGCAGGGAAGTGGGGAAGTGATGGGATGGAGAGGTGTCAGAGGTGAAGAAATCACTCTGGTTGGTGCAAGGATACCAGTGAGGAGAGTGAGGAGGATCCACTGGGCTTCTCTTTGTGGGAGATGTGGCAGCTCCAATCTGGGGATTGTGCACTTGCTTACATTGAATTCAGCCCCAAAATGAGGAAGAGAGTGAGCGTGAATTATGGTGACATGATGTATATAGAGCTTTTCACTCGAGAAAGATGTGCCACAAGTGAGGAGGGTGAGGAATTGCAGAAGCTGCCCCAAAGCACATTTAATACTTAACATCACTTCCTTACGAAGTCAAAGTAATTTATGCCCCCAGCCTGCTGCCCTTCTGCTAACAAACCCCTCCTGAAGTCAGCTAGTGAAAGAAAGGCAAGGAAAAGGAAGGTGAGCTTCCTAGGGAGGGAAGACCTTGCCACTGGCTTTCACTTTTTGTTTCAGTTTGCCAGAGACAGAATCAGATTTCCTTTTAGACCTGCATTTTTGTTGTTGTATCTGGAGCAAGCCAGCCTTTATCCCCTTCACCTTGAACCTGTATTTTTTGAGGGGGGAGGAATCAGTCAGCAACAAAAGAGAAGTGAGGACCAAAGACTGCACCACAAAATAGTAACAGAGGCATCACAATGAAATCGGGGAATTTACAAAAGAGAAAAATTAGATTCCACTACCGAGACCGCCAACCACAGGTGGGTTCTCTCATATCAATATGAAACCCCTCTGTTAAGAGGAATCAGAAGAGCATGGTACCAATTATTGTAAGCTGCCATCGCCATTCCCGTCGAGGCTCTGCTCAGTCCACGAGAAAAATCTCATACCGTGTTTGAAGGGCCTGAAAACCCCCAAACCATTGCTGGGGAACTCCCCATGATATCTCTGCACACAGAATTTTGGTGAGGTTTTTTTGTGCTGCAACACATCTGATCATCTAAATAGAACCCGTGGCCTTTGCATAAAAGTAGAGGTGCTCATCTGGTTACAGCCCCAGTGAGCCATCCTGCAGGAACACACCTGGGGGAAAAATATCTCCTACAATAGGGTGCTGGACCATAACAGGACTCTGCTGCCCCTTCCACCCCCTCACTTAATGAATTTTTCAAAAACCAAAGGGAACTGCCATCCTAACAACAGGAACTGGACAATTTGCAGTAGGTGCTACGCATGGTAGTGCTAGTAGCAGCAGGAGTGCCATGAATATGGAAGTGAGGAGCTAACAGGAGGAAGAGACATTTGGAGAGAAGTATCTTGCTCAGCTTCTCATAACAAAAACTAGTTTTAAAATCTTCAGCAGTGAAGCAAATGGGTAGGGTGTCACCGGTTCAGCTGAAAACTCACTTGCACCTTATGGTCACCATCTGTGGTGTGGAACGTTTTCAACCTTGACAAAGCAGATTTGTCCGAGGATATTTCCGCTCTTTGAAATAAGAGAATTAGCTGTGGTAAAACCGGAACCCGTGTTGGCACATCTACACTCAGGCGATCTCTGGAAGGGGAAAAAAAAAAAAGTATATCATTGCAACAAGCGTCTGGTTGCCAACCTGTAAAAAATAACACCCCGCCACCCCCGGCCAGCTCCAGCTGTGTCAGTGCTGAGCAACACCAAAGGCCACTGGCTTTTCCTCCTCCTCTTTAAAATATGAAGTGCCTTTTTAAAAGCCCATGAGAAGAAAGGCACATGCAGCAGGTGGTCACATCTGTGCCCACCTCCCTCCATCCTGAACAATTTGCTCCCAAGTGCTCCTGGCAAGGAAAAGGATGGGAACTCCGGGTGTGAAAGGAGGATGAAGGTGGGTGGAGGAGGACAAGGGCAGGCACTCCTGCTCCCATCTCAAGGAGAAACAGAAGATCTTAAAGCCCATGAGCTGTTTGCCCTGTTTCTTGCTCCATCTCAGCATTACCCCAGCGGGAGAATTCCCCTCAAGCCCAAATCACTGAAAAGCACAAAAATCAACATATGTTTGAGATATGTATGCACAGCCATGCTCTCTATCACCACTGAGATGGAAGCAACCACAGAAATATAAAACGTAGATGGTTTCCTTTTGATTTGCCCTTCATTTGAGAATTCTCCATTGGCTGTAATTGCACTCATCATACGGCTGCAGTTGTGTATTTTTCAAAGAACTAAGTCAATAATCCAAATGATGGCTCCAGGTCTGGACAGAGCCTTTCAATTCAACTCATTTAACATTTTAATAATTCCTTAAGTGTTGTAAGGTTGCTGTGTTGAGCTTGAGAGGAGCACTGCAGATCCATGGCTTCTCTCTTCTTCTGCTGGGATTTTCCATAGTGACTCTGGACAACCCATTTAATCACCCCAGCCTGCAAAACGGGGATCACCTGCCTTCCTTATCTCCAAGGTATATTTTGTGCAAATAACTGCAGATTATGGGGGGGGTGGGAGGAAGGCAGAAAATACTTGCTCAAATGGATAGATCCAGAAGTGCAACTTAAAGAGATACCAATGCTCTGCTTTTCCTGAGCACCGCCCTGAAATGTCACAGATACTTTAAAGTTCTGATTTTTGAGGAAGCACAGGGCCAATCGCAACCAGAACTAACCACAAAAAGTTCAATCTGTTCTACCCAGTTTCAATATAGTTTTTGTCCCCCCTGATTCTTGAATTTTACTTCTTCCCCCAAATTCTCCAGTTCTTCCCCATGAAGAGAAGGAATTCCAGCAAGATACACTTCAGCAGAAATGAGTAGTGTTGTCAGGCTAATTAAAATTCAATTAACACAGTCATATTTAACCACTTCACTCTCAATTCGGGTGGGCAATGTCACACGCTCCAGTGACACAGGAAATACTGCGATGTGAATTAAACATAGCTTGCTACTGGCAACCAGTAGAGACACAGAACAGGGATTGTCTGCCTGCAGAAACCACAAGAAAGGGCTCAGCTCTCACCATCAAGAGCTTCCTATGTAACTCTGGCCTTTAAAATGTGTTACAATGACTCAGAATGAGGAACAAGAGAAAATCTGCTGAAGAAGCAGTTTGTCACAATGTGGGATTCGTTTCTTCAACAACTATAACCTCAGTTTCCTGATTCAGCAACTTTGATGCCTATAAATTAAAGAAATCAAGTGAAATGGCAGGGTGTTTGCATGGGATGGAGGTAAAACTGGACCCAAAATGAAAATCACTCTGGTGGTCAGAAAATACATTGCAATGTGCCTGGATTCAAGATTAATGTCCTCAGTGAAGTTAGGGGAACCCTTGTGTGATCATTAAGTTTATCAAAGCCTTAGCAAGAATCAAACATGGGTGAAGCACTGGCCTGATTGAAGTCAGGGTAATACTTCCAGCCTCTCAGCACACATTTCTAAAGTGCCCAAAGCCCAGCACTGGGGCTGAAAAGCAAAATCAAAATAGAACAGATAAATAATAAATTAAATAACAGAAGTTAAAGCCTCCTGGAAATGAAAACTGATTAGCCAGATTTCACAGAGGGTTTCAATTAAGTCTGTTTCTCATTTTTGTTTATCTATATTTAATACTGATAAATAATGTTATTTCATTACAAGTCTCTGACGGGTGTTTCTAGCCATTCTTAAAGGGATAGTTAGGCTTAAAAAAAAATCCATCACCTATGGAATCTGGGTTAGCAAAGTGGAAAAAGCACACTTAGTTTTCTCCACTAATGATGTTTGCATGTTTTCTTGCACTCTGTTTCTCCTCTGACTTTCCAGATGCTAGAAATGGGAGCTCTACCAAGAGTAGAGCCCATCTTCTTCCTGTGTTGAAAACCTGCAATATTGGCTATGTCTGTGCTTAAATGCTGCACTTCAGGATTCATTTATCCACCCTCAAAGATAAGGGAGGAAGGCCCAAGAGGACCAATTCAAGAGTTTCCCATCTCACACAGTCCATGTGCCCCGGAGACCTGAGGATGGGGAGGGAGGGGCTCAGCCCTGACGTGTGGCTTCCCTTCAGTGCTACATGCACTTACACCAGACACAATCAAGGGCTTCTGTTTACAGACAAAGGATGACAAGGTTAAAAAGCCACTTCCGATATCAATAGGAAACAGTGATCACCCCTGGCAAGCCTTTATCCACCCCATGATGGCCCTGGTCCTACCCCTCCTTGCATAGCAAGCAGCAAATCTTCCCTGGTTTTAGGTTCTGGAGATCAATGCCATGTCCTGGAGGTGGACGGGTGGAAACCTCCCCTGCACACCTGTTCTTTAGTTAAAAATGGTTCAGGTGAAAAGGGGCAGGCTGCTAATGGACATTTTTTTTTTTACAATGAGGGCAGTAAAACACTGTTACAAATTGTCCAACATTTGCATTGTCAGGAAAACATGTTTTGTTATCCAAAGGCAGGCTCTGAATGTGAACTTCGCAGACGGTCTCTGCTCTGTTCCCAACCCCAGCCTCTACTTTTAAAGTCCTATAGGACTTTTAAACTCCTCCATCAGCACCTTGGGTGTTCCCCAGTGCTCTGACTGGCATTCCCATAGAGAGGAGGATATTTTCCTTCTCCTGATGCTGAAGGAACTGTTATGAAGTATGCAAAGGCTACGCCATGTTTCTTCACATTTCAGCTGGGGTTTCTGAGCTCTTGCCATGCACAAATGTAGCAAATTCACTGCTTTTCCCTCCCTGCTTCTCTTCAGGCCTAAGGCAAAGGCTGCTGCAGAGACCACCTGGGTTAAATTAGCACAATTAAACAGTGTTAAGCTGCTTGAGGAAATGCAATGCTGTTTTCTGTGTTACTGAAGTCATGGTACGTGGCTGTCAAATTACTGTTTGGGAATAGGAGAATGACCTGTGGGAGGAGCACAGAGCCAAAACCCTCACTTGTGTGTGTAAAGCTCCATCTCGGCATCTAAAGCAAATCACAGAATCGGAGAATCTCAGAATGGTTTGGGTTGGAAGAGACCTTAAATCTCATTTCATTCCACCCCTCTGCCAGAGGCAGGGACACCTTCCAGTATCCCAGGTTACTCCAAGCCTTATCCAGCCTCGCCTGGAACATTCCCAAGGATGGGGCAGACACAGCTTGTCTGGGCAACCTGTGCCAGGGCCTCACCACCTTCACAAGGAAGAATTTCTCCCTAATATCTAATTTAAACCCACCTTCTTTCAGATTAAAGCCATTACTCTTTAATTGCTGAAGAGTCTGGGGGATGATGTATTGTGTATTATAACTGTGCTATAACCACCAGCACATCAGAGAGATGCTTTTTCGGAGCAGATGTGTTTGTTAAAGTGTAGAGGTAGGAATGTTGTGCCAGAAATCTTTTATTTGAATAACCCTATAAGAAGGAAGATGGGTGGCCTTCAGAAGGGCACAGGTAGCACTGCCTGGAGCTGTGTGGGGTGGCTGATGTTGCCAGACCTGCTGCTGCAGGAAATCACGTTGCTGAACCAGGATGACCTTGTTACTCCAAATGGAGCCACTTTTTCTGCCCCCAGATTTTATCCAATTGTGTGTTTGTTTGGCAACCTGAGCAGAGCAGTGTCTCCAGCTGGGCTGCTGGATGTCTGAAAGACTGAGGCTGTCTGTGAGCAGATGGGAATGTTCCCGTATTTCTGTCTCCAGCTCTCAGGGACCTGACTGAGGCTCATAGTGCTCAGAATGCTGAAGAAGAGTGCCCAAAAACTGCCATTGCAAATGCAGCTGGAAAGTCATCTTTTTTTATTCACTTTGATTTCTCAGGATTTTTTTTCCAGCCTGAAACCCAGGCCTGGATCTAGTGATGCACAGAAAGGGTGTTGGGTGTCTGCTCATGTCTCTCTGTCCTACTTCTCCTGGAAGTAGGACATCTGGGATTTATGGTCACCTTAGTCTGAAGCTTCAATCTCCTTCTGCACAAGCACCCACAGCCCTCGGAGCAGAGGCTGAGCTTGGAGGCAGGCTCTGTGCACTTGGCAACACTGCTAAAATAATTCCTGTGACAAGGGGAAGGGAAAGCAAACGGAACTTTGTAATTCAGTGCTGAGAGCCCTCACCAGGACAGGGGAGCCCTCAGCTGTCATTCCTGCTACCTTCAAAAGCAACATCTTGCTGTTTACTAAAAATGTGTCTCTCCTGGGAGCAGCTTCCCTGTTTGCTCAGAAATTTCCCTATTCCTGGATGACTGCGTTCCCAGCCACGCTCCCTTGCTGTAGTTGCAGGCATCACGAGCCGTGCCGGCACCATCCCCGCTCGAGTCCAGGATAGACAGAAAACTGACTAAAGAAAATTAAGCTCCACCTTGATGTCCCACTTTTCTCAGGCTATGTTTTTGCAACTTTGTAGCAGATGGTATGTCTTAGGTATAGCACTTTGGAGATGCCAAGTGATGTCCTATCTATCAGTGTTTTTATTTAATGAGGAGGGAAATTCTGACTCCTACTTACACTTGGGAAGCTGCAAGAGGGAGACAGGTGTGATGCTATTTCATGCTGCTGTATCATCTACCCAGAGCCCTTAACAACTATTTTTAATCTGGACACTAAAGGAACTATTAATTAGGAAAACATATCCTGGTGCCTAATACAAATTGTAGAGACTCTAATGGTGTATTAAAGCATCTTAATTTTCTTCAGAGACTACAATTAGCAGTGAGTTGGCCTGCAGTATGATGATTTCTTTTTTTTTTTTAATATGAGAAAATAAAGGATGCAAATATAGGGCAGCTGAGTCATAAAAGGAGAAGGATGGGGTTCCAGCCCAAAGTACTTTATGTGTGTCTAGTCAGTACATGTAAAAGGAGACATTTTATTCAAGGTACAACTGAGTGAGGAGGAAAAATATAAGTAACTGGAGTGCAGTGGTTGTTTTTAAAATGTGAATTAGGTGAGACTGTTGCACACAACTGCTCATAAAAAAATGCCACAGTATTTTTCTATTTACATACAGCCAAATCCTTTATATCTCAGCTTTAATGTGGCACAATTGTTTCCATTACCTGCACATCAGATCACATATGTCACTATATAGGTGGATTTTTACTGTTGAACAGACATAATTGAACCTTCCTTCTTTGTGGGATTGAAAAGAAGGATGATTATGTCGGTGCAAAATAACTTTATTTTCCTTTTCACAATGAAATCCTTGTTATTCTGAGAAATTACACTTGTATTATTACAGAGGAAAATGCTTATTAGTGAAACAAACTTCTTCTGTGTACAGACTTGATTATGAAGTCAGCTGAAATCCATAGATGCTAATTGAAGATGAAATACTGATCTCTTAGGTGTTCCTCTGCCACGACTGGATAAAAAGGTCAGCATTTTTTTCCCAGAGGAATACGGATGAAGTTCATCCCTGTCCTTCTAAGGAAGCTGGTGCTGATGCTGATCTTACTGGGTCTCTACAACCAGCAAGTGAGCAAACTCTTCGCAGTGGCTATTTTTCTTTGGAAAAAATGTAGCTCAACGGGCAGAGAAAGTAAAGAAAGAAAAAAGGGCCAACAGGAAAACACTAAAAAGTCATAATCAGCTGAAAGCACCGTGTGAACAGATCATGCAGCTGATGACCTTAAAAAGAGACTTAGCACCAGAATAAATCACCACTACTATCACTGACTATACCTTTCATTTCCTCTGCACAAAGCAGAGGTACAAGGCATTGGGAAGCAAACCAAACACATCAGCCTCTCCTCTGCTGATCTGGGTGGGAAAACCCCTTCTGCCACATCAATCCTCACACAGGGGCTGTTGTGGTCTTGTCCTAGTGGGAAGGAAGAGGAGGGTTGGCTCTACCTGGCCAAGTCACAGCTGGCTGGACCCTGGGCTGCCAATATCCACCAGGATGTCCAAGCCTGTGGTGCAGCACACAGGGAATGCTGTGGTAGGTTTTTGGGCTTGTCACCACCTCTGTCAGTACTTCTGTCCCTCTCAACATCCTCACCAACTTCACAGCCATAGAAACAGATTTATTTTAATCTGGGATGCCTCCAAAATAGCTTGTTCATAACTTGCTTCCTTACATTTCTAAATGTGGGCAAGAAAGCTGATGGATGAAGGAGGAAGCAGGATTTATCTGAGGCTGTGCCCCCCATTTCCCTTTCCTTTAAAAAAGAGGCATAAAAATAAGCAAATGTGTTGATGTGATAAAGGCTTTTTCCTAAAAGTCCAGCCCACAACCCACTTCTCCACTGGGAAAGTGTGCACTGTGGCTCTGCCCCTGTCCTGGCTCTCTGCCGGGGCAGAGCTGGAGCGGGACAGCACAACCTGGGCAGCCTGCGGAGCCACACTCTCTTCTTGGAAACATGGAAAGGTGATTATGGATAAGCTGGAGGATTTTAGCTGGAACCAGAAGATCTCAGGGACACTTAAAGAGGTTTAAGTAGCTGAACGTCAGCAGTTCTCTGCAGCCTGGTCCTGGGGTGGGGAAATAGTTCCCCATATTTCACAAATGCTTGCAGAGACATAGCTTAGGCTCAGTGAATATCAGGGACTTGGTATTGTGTTTTAAATTAATTCCCTGGCCTATACCTTCATCTGCCATGGTACAAATGAACATTGCAGGCTGAACATTAGATATTTATGTTCATCTAACAATCTGTAATAAGCTATTGGGGCAGATTTTGACATATACATTGAAGTTATTGCTTTTTTATCAATATCACGGTACATTTGTCAGCAGAGAATAATAATTATATTGCTATGTATATAACTGATTTTGTAGTGTGACAGTCTCTACACTGTGCACAAATTGAATACATTTCATCTTAAATACAAGGCTATTAATTAAAATCAGGCAGAAATAGAGAATTTTAAACTGACAAGAATGGAGCATCTCTGAGCAGTGTCTTCTCCAGTATCTTGTAAATAACTTGGATTCTTACATGATCACCTACTTGTCCATTTGTTTGTTTTTTGCAGGATGCCAGAGCAAATGCAAGGTCAGAGGTCTGAAATCAAGGGCACAAGAAGTAGGACAAAGCTCCTGTAAAAGGATGAGAGCATATTTCTGGATTTCAGCAGGCACCAAGCAGCATCTGCTGTAGTTATGGCAGCAAGAGAAGCCTTCGTTCCATTCCTTGCTTTTCACACACCAGTAACTTAGACAAATGCACTGCATATGTGGACACAGGTAGTCATCTGCACTTTTCACAAGTGTCCAGCCAATTCTGAATTTTAATTACTTCTAACTTCTACATTAATTTCCTTCCAACCTGGCTGCTTTTTCTACAGCCAATGCTGGACTAAAGATGAGGCTATGTTTCAAGAAATAGTAAGCTTAAAACAAGAAATCCTTTTAAAATGCAAATCTTAACTCACATACACTAGAATATACAGGATAGTACGCACAAGGAGGGGGAAAAAAAACCAAACAAACCCTTAAATGATCCAGAAACAGCACTGAAGATCTGGGAAGGATTTTTCTGCCACAGTTTAATGGAGATCATAAGAGAGAGAATGAGTCAGACTATATTTGAAAAACTAATTGCCCATTATCCAGGTGTGATGATGGTTGATGGTAAGATATTCAGATAACCAAATCAGTGAAATGTGGTTATTTTTATCAACTGACCAAAGCATAGGAAAACTGTAGTAAAAATTCCCTGGGAGAAGTTGCAGTCATTCATGTTTGCCTCTTCTGGCAGAGTTTAAAGAGGAAAAGGAGGTGTATCTTACAGTAGAGCAAAAGTCAGCATTGAGGAGTTGAGAATTTTTTTTTATGTCATAAAAAACCTCTAGGTTACAGCACAAAATAAGGCAAAATGAGCTCTGGTAAAAACAAGACCAAGTGGTACAGGATGAGAGGCCACGTACTGGAGAAGCTCTAGCCTAGTAATCAGCTAAAGGCTTAGATTTTATATTACAGTTCAAAGTTAAGATGCAATTTCAGTATTAAGACCAGAGATAGGGAAAAAATAGTATAGAATTGACTGCCAGTAATCTCAGCAAACTTACCAGGATTTTCTCTTAGAAGCAGGAGATGGACCTGCATGCATACATTCCTGAAATTTCAGCAATCTTCACAGCAAGCAATAAGGTGGTGGACAGGTCAAAACGGGATGGGGACAGTGGGACCAACATCAAGAGATGATACTCTTCCATTGGATGTACCAAAACACAATACTGTGAATGTAGGTAATTTTTTCCTATTTGTTTAAGTGCCTTACTATGGTACTTTTTGTCATAAAGATAATTTTCCTTTCCCCTTAATAGTTTTGCTCATTTTAGATGTAAACTCACTTTTTGCAAAAATTTTCTTGCTACAGAAGGGTGCTAAGGGAAAATGGGTGGCTTTTCTCAGCTTTGAGTATCTGGATTAAGCAATGCTTATTAATTTCAGAAACACCTCTGGTTATCAGGATCCATCCACTTCTCCTTCCAGTACCTGTCGAAGAGTTCTGTGACACGGGCCCAAACCTTTGCAGTCAGCAGCTTGGCTCCTGCTGCAACAAGTTTTCCATTTTCTGATAACAATACCACAGGCAGCAGTTGGAATAGTTTGCTAAAGAGAGGCAGATTTTTCTGCCTTTTCATTCCCATGCACAGATGGAGACAAGACAAGGCCTGGTTTAGCTTTTAAACGTGACAGTGTAGCTAAAGTTGCTTTTCAGCTTAAATTGTCTCTATCTCCTCTACACACTCTTCATATTCCAGTACCTAAAGGGGCTCCAAGGGAGCTGGAGAGGGACTTTAGACAAGGGCATGGATTGACAGAACAAGGGGGAATGGCTTCCCACTGCCAGAGGAAAGGGTTAGATGGGATATTGGGAAGAAAATATTCCCTCTGAGGGTGGGGAGGCCCTGGCACAGGTTGCCCAGAGAAGCTGTGGCTGCCCCATCCCTGGACGTGTCCCAGGCCAGGTTGGATGGGGCTTGGAGCAACCTGGGATAGGGGAAGGTGTCCCAGCCCATGGAAGAGATGGATTTTAAGGTCCCTTCTGATGCAAACCATTCTGGGGTTCTGCAGTGCTATGAAATGGTGTGACAATGTTTCTATATTACTCGGTAATATATTATGCCGTAATAATGTAATCATTCACAAAACACTCTTTAGTTTACCTTGCAGAAAAAAAAAAAAAAAATCAGTGAAAAGTATAATCTAGGAAAGATCTCATTCCACTAAGAACTCCATAAACAGCCATGTATAACTTTTTCCAGCAATGACTCAAAAGATCACTTGCTAAGTCACTGGCTGGTACAAAATAGATGCCATTAGGTAAAACTCACACCAGGGAGCTCCAAAAGGGTACAACGTTGAACAGCACTGTGGGCTTTGCTTTGGAAACGTTCTTTCCCACACACCTGCTAGGCTGGCACAGCTGAATTTTCCCATTCTTGTCAAATCTTTCCCATTTAAGATGAGTAATAGTGCCAGATTTCTGAAGTAATACACCACTTAGTGTCGTATTCCCCGGTAAAGTTCCTCTATAACAGTTTTATTTGCAAAGGTTACTATGACAGCTGCTTGGCTGAATATATTTCCAAATTGGATATTTATGTTCTTCCATAGCTATTCAAGTTCTTCTTTCAATTCATGTGTTGTATCTAAAATAAAGGTTTTATCAAACTTGGAATGTGATTAATTATTTAATTTATCAGGACCATTCTGTTTAATTCCTGTAATTCACCTCATCTTCTCTAGTATATATCCATCGTCTACCATCAATCTTTAATTGACTGCAATTTTATTTGCTGCACCTTTTTCATCTTTTCTTAATTGATTGAGCTGTGACAGCTCCTTTTGAAACACCAAGCAGAAAAGACAAAGTGTTTTCATAGATTCTGAGGCCATCACAGTTCTCCAGCCTCCCATCCTGTGTGGGGTGGATCACAGACATTTACAAAATCCACCTCAATTTTGAGTTATTGAGCCTGCAGCTCAGTCACTTGTGGTTGAGTTGGAACATATCTTCTAGGAATTTTTCCAATTTCAAAGACTTCAAGTGACAAAAATTATCCCACATCCCATGTGCAGTATCCAAATGTTAAATTGTTCTAACAGCTGAATTATGTGCAATCTTAAAAATTTACACCTCATTTCTGATATAAGTTTTTCAGCTTGAGTTTATAGACAGACGACCATTTTCTGCCTGTATCTTTCTTGTGATTAAAAGGACTTGTGGAATTGTGTATCTTCTCTGATTTATTTAATGGGCTTAGATGCAGGCTGGAATAAGTGGTATATAACTGCAATAGGATTTTTAAAGAGATAATTTAAGGGCTCACCGGACAGTTGTGAAGGCAGTTAGTGAACATGCAGCTGGGTTTTAAATTTATATATAAATATATGTATGAGGGTTATATAGTTATATACAGATGCTACAGGTGTGGAGAAGGGACTAGACACCCAAGTTGGGAATTTCTGTAGGAAATCTCCTATATCAACACAGCTGTGTTGGTGAGTCCAGGGCATGGTTAAATTACTATCTCTGCTTCCTTCCTCTTCTTTGTCTTCTTGTAGGCATCTTGCAAATTGGTCTCAGGTCTCAGATGGGTAAGGTGAATACATCAGGTGTTTCTTCAACATAGAGGGAAGAGCAGGGTGTGAGAACTACAGGCTGTGATGTTTCAGGGAGTGAGAGAAATTACCAGACACTTCATGAAAAGGTTTTTTTTTGGTTTTTTTTGGTTTTTTTTTAAGATTTTCCTTAGTAGCTTGGCAACATGTAATTCTGCAGTCTCCCAAACCCTGTCATCTAAGTTATGTTAGGATTCAAACAGCTAGCAGACTGTAAACAGGAGAGATTAGTCATCCTCAGATCCCCAGCAATACCATTTTGGAAAGAGGGAGAATGGTTCCTGTACGACCCCGCGCTGTTTACACTGGGGTAGCAGCAGGGAAGAACATGGGAAAGTCAGATATAAATGGCACTTCAGAAAAAATTTGAAAACATTTGCCAGCACTGCAACTCGCTACGTAATAGCTCCTGAGTAGTGCTCGGCACTGTCTCACAGATGCCCTTCAGTAGGATGAACCCGAGCATCACAGTCTAGTTAGCAGGAGACAGTCTGCTGCTCTGTTTGAGCTGAGTTCCCTCCTCACCATGGTGACCAAGAGAGTTATATCTGATCTGCTATTCTGGCAAGGTCCTCCATCATTTCTCTGCCTTCTCATCTCAAGCCTCCTCATCGGCGTTTTCCAAGAAACCTCAATCACTACACCTGACAGAGCTGGACTTCATTTCAGCAAGTGAACACAAGGGCCCAACACTGTCTTTGGGAAAACATGTTCTTCCCTTCTGGAAGGTTTCCAAAGGGCAGGCTATCCCAGCAAACCCCCTTGAGGACCAATAGCCTGACAGTAGCTGCCCCAGGGTTGTGTTTCAGTTTGTGTCTATAAACAGTAAAATGGAGTAGGGTAATGGGATGGGCAAAGGTGTCGCCTTTCAGTGCTTAAAGGGGGCTTATAAGAAAGATGGGTGCAGATGTTTTATTAGGGTCTGCAGTGACAGGCAAAGAGATAATGGCCTTGAAATAAAGGAGGGTAGATTCAGGCTAGATATTCAGAAGAAATTCTTGGCTGTCAATATGGTGATGCCCTGGCACAGATTGCCCAGAGAAGCTGTGGATGCCCCATCCCTAAAAGTGTTCAACGTCAGGCTGGATGGGGTTTGGAGGAACCTGGCCTAGTGGAAGGTGTCCCTGCACATGGCAGGGGATTGGACTAGATGGCTTTTACAGGTCCCTTCCAGTCCAAACCTTTCTAAGACTCTCTGGTGCCATTTCTGCATTTAAGCACCAACTTTACAAATACACACCAGGTCATCCTGAGGTTTGCAGCTCCAGCCCTGGGATTGTAAACTGGAGTGATGTTACCTTTAGCTGAGACAACCCAGTCTCAGAGGTGCCTTAAGAGTCATCCAAGCCCTGTGCTATTGTTCCTGCTGCTGTGTTTTGTCTGGGCAGCCCAAACTCTTATAAACAGGAAACCGGAGACTTCAGATGATTTCTCTGCTTGAATAGAGATTGGTACAACTATTTGAGATTGCTGCCCTTCTTCCAAACAAAACTCATTTGTATGAATATTCATGGGCACTTAAACTGTCGTGACTACTTAAGGAAATGCCTGGACTTACATACAGATTAATGTGCATGTGTTTAGGCTACAGGTCTTGCTCCAGGACCTGCAGATATCAATCTATTGTTCAGTCCTTAAGCTGGCAGAAGGCATGTTTTTCTCCTGAAACTCTTCTCCCATAAATACCAAATAAAACTATAGTTTGTGCAATAGTCCCAGAGATATCGGTTGACCCAGACTGTATTTGTTTGCATGAGACATCTTTACAGCACTCTGGGGAAAAACCAGAGTTTCAAAACCAGAACATCTATCCTCAGACAGATCTGCTGAACCGTGGAGCCATATTTCCTGACTTCCAGGTATTTCTTTTGGAGTAGATACAGTAACACTTGTACATCATTCTGAGTCACTCCTTGTGCATATGGGCACATTACATCTATTTTCTCCCGCACTGACAGGGCATTGCCAAACGATTTAGTTTAGATAGAGCTGGCTCTTCAGCATAATTTTTCACACACACATTTTAGCGCACTGAAAGCTGAATTCTGATTTACAACCTTTTTGGAATTTGTTTTTCACCGCGGTTTATGCCAAAGATGTTTTATTCATATAAAACAAATGCCTGACATTTGTTTCATTAAGATATTAAACTTGCACTCCGTTTGCTCTCGTGGCAGATACCAGCCATGTAGAGGATTGCCAGGCCAGGCTCTGGCGTGGGCATGGCTGAGGGACTCAGAAAATGGCATGTGAGCTCATCTTTTGCAGCTCTGACTAGGCAAGCCTGTTCAGAGCCCTGATTCAGTGGCTATTAAATAAACCAGAAAAGCACCCAACCCCACCCTTTGCAGCTGGAGCTTTGTCTGAATGTGATAAGAGATCATTAATTTTCAATTTGACCTCAGCCTATAACATTTAAGTGGCCTCTTTGTTCTCATAGCGATGTTACAAGCAAGGTCTGAGTCAAGGGAACAGGAACGGAAATATTAAAATAGTCCTAAAAACCTCTTTAGTCTTGTGATCTTGCTCCTCCTAACTTAAACTGCACACACCTTATCCATCGGACCGTCACAGCCCCACGATATGGATTTCCTCTGGGTGACTGCTTCTTCCCAGAACAAACAGCCCTGGTCAGCCAAGGTGAGCAGTTGTGCAATGGTAATAATGGATATTGAAACTCTGCTGAGAAAACATGTTGTGAACAAATCACTGGGGCAAAGTTTATTTATATCAAATGTCTGTGTGTAGCATTTATAACAATCCAAAGTCAGAATAAAAGCTGAAATTCACTGATTAAAGCATTCGCCATGAATAGCTCTGAATTCAAAGACGGAGTTGAAGAAGTTGTTATTACAATCCACTGCAAAAAGAGCTATTGTGAACCTATAGGCACATCAACAGCTGTCTATGGAAAATTATTATTATTATTATAGAATAGAAAATGTCCTATTTTTAACAGATAATCCCAGAATCTGGGTTGAATTAGAATGAAGGAGAGCCCATCTTCCACATCCTTTTTCATTCAGGCATTTGGCAAGCTGAGACTTTACACAATGTAATTTAGGATGTTTAAATTGCTGTTTGTTACTGGTGGTTTCTCATTGCAATACCTCAAATACTTCAGGAGAGGATGTAAGGCTTGGGTCCTTCTGTAAATACACAACTTCTTACTACAGTTCTTAGGTGCTCTAGGCTGCACACTTTGGGTTCACAGGGTTGGAACAAGGTTGTTTTAGGGTTGTTTTAATGTGGTTTTTCCGCTTTCAAGTAAATCCAGTTTTCCATCGACTAAGTCATGATTTGTACGGAAGCAAACATTTAAATCCTAAGATTCTGTCTCTCTGACAATTAACAGGCCTTGATGGCACCAGAATTGGGACTGGCAATCATTAGAGACTTCATTTTCCATTCTTTGTAAATGTCCTGGGGGAAAAAATTCTGTTGGAGGATTGTCCCATGAAATATGAGGAAAAGGGGTGTGCAACACCTTCAAAAACCTTCAAACGGTCTGAGACCTGCTCAGAAGCCTTTGGAGCTACATGGACAGGAAAAGGACACTCTTTTTTCCTCTCTTTCCTGAATATGCAGACTTTAGATTTTATATACCGAGTAACAGACCTCAAGGGATATCTCCCTTATAGATCTGAACGATTTTATGCAAGTTTAAGGGTATTGGAAAGGGAAGGATGATGGCTAGACTAGCTAAGATGTTTGGTGACTTCCAGTCAGAGCCAAGCACAAAAACTAAAGAAAAACTGTTTGGTTTTTTTTGATGCTGCCTTTAGACTTGTAGGTGTATGTAGCCTTTCTGAGAAAAAAAAAAAAAACAAAAAACAAAAAACAAAATCAAAAACCAGTGTAGGTTTGACACAATTTCAGCTTCCTGATGATATGTACTCAGACAATCAGGGAAAATAAGCAGCATTATCTGGGTTCCACCACATTATGTGACCTATGAGAACAGCTCAGGCAGAAACTGAGACCTGATAACAATTTATAATAAATATACTTATGGGGAAAAAATATATTGTTAAATACTCTTACAGAAAAATGGTGATCTTGAGCAATTGTCTTCTGGTCAGTCGGCAATGCTGAAACTTGAACCCAGAACTGATTTTAAGTATTTTTGCTCTATTCATTTCTGGTATGAATCTACAGTGCGCCACTCTGTGCTGATTATCACTGAGCTGATGGATTTAACTGCAAATATGGGGAAGAGTTCTTTAAGATCTGCACTTTGTATTGCAGTTGTTATTATATTTTATTGCTTTTCTTACCTAAATGTTAGCTGTCTGAATGTTGTATTAATTAAACAAATTCAGAATGTGTTAATTCAACACCTGGAAGACTTACATTTATCATTGTTCAGTAATACTACCCAAGTGTCAGCTCTTAGTTTGAAAAATTCCTCTGAACTGGTAAAACAGAGAATAATAAAGATACTATAATTTTCTTTGACTAAAATAAACAGAATATTTTCCTAGTTAATTGTTTACATGTCTTACTCCTGTCACTTCATTCCTTTCATCCTTATTTTTCTTGTTTTCCTTTATTCACATTTCATCTCTTGAACTCCTTATCTCTCTAATCCCTTATCCTTTTTGTTTTTGTTTTATCTCTCATTCCACCATTTCATTCCCTGTTTCCTAAGCCTATCTCCCTTTCCATGCTAGGCTCCCCAGGCTTTAAATGCCCTCTGAACCCTTTTTCCCTTTCCCCCAGTTCTCTACCTTTCTCTTCTCTTTCATTTTTCCTTACAGCAATCTCTGCAGAACAATACTAGAAGTTGAGCTGGCAAGCTGACAAAAAAGAACAGTTGGAAAAAAAAGTTTACTCAAAGACAGGCACACTTCTTTAAGAAGAAAAAAAAAAAATCTATAGGAAGGTGTTGCCAAATCATCTGCTTTTTCAGATGTGAAACTTTTAGCAAAGCTCTCTGCAGTGCTGATGTGAGGGAAGGAGCAGGAAACGCTATCAGGTTGCCAGATGACTTGAGGATGGTGAGGTGGGATTCTTAAGTGCACGTGATAGCAGTAATTCAGGATATTATTCCTCATGTAAAAATAGCTATGCAAAATTAACACAAAGGCTTTGGTATAAAAAGATAAAAGCCAGGAAACTCAGAGGCTGTGCAGCTCTTTTTATCTCATTTCATTTTGGTTAGGGGATTGTGGGGAAACAGCAGAAGAGATAGAGTGTTTACATTGCAGCATCTGGGCCAAGGTGTAGCCACGACAAAAGGTTACTGCATTCCTGCTTGGCAAATGGGTGGAAAGAGGACTTGAGTGTAAAGGTGATGATCTCGGGCTGAGGGCACATGGACAAAGATGGGAAAGGTAAAAGGCAAACCTGGAATAAGTCACGCCATGGCGGGTACTCACAAATCACTTGGTGTGTCTATGAATGAGAGAAAAGCTCAGCTGTTACTTGCACAGGGGTGTGTTTGTTACTGGGGGTAGAGCAAACCACTTCAGGCTTTGCATTATAGAGTCTCAGCTTTCTAAAAGCTTAAAGAAATGTTCTTTCCCTAAAGCCCAAGCAGCTTCAGTTGGCAAACATCTATTAGATTGCACTGGTTTATTCTGAGTTTGAATTTCACTCCTGGAAATAACATGGTCATGTGAAGAGAGCTGTAGATGAGATTTCTTTTCCCATCCCCACCATCCGAGCTGATGACCCTAGGCCTTGACTTGCATTTCTAATAGGATAGGGCTTCCTTTGTAAGAATTCTTTAGCACCTGTAGGTTATGTGTTCAATTAGCATCTATATCCTGAACTATGCCGAGTTGCACAAGCTTTGAAAAAAGTAACAACCAAATGGCTAATTAGGTCAAATTTGGGGCGTATCAAACTTGACAGTGTCTGGCTTACATCACTGTGGATTTACATAATGGAACTTAACAGTGCTGAAGAGTCTGTTGTGTCTACTCTGTTGACTCTATGGAAGCTTTTTCTTCCATAATTTTCTTTAAAACATAAAATATTGCCTCAGAGGGATACCTTCTTCATAACTTTTCTTTGTGTTCTGTATAGAGCAGGGCTTATACTGCTCTTTACCTGAGCTACTAACACAATAGTATTGGAATCAGTTATCTTATTTTTCAGAACTCAGTAATCAACGTCAGCAACCAATTGTTTAGCAAATTTCCTTTTTAAAACCAAAGCTATTTTTCAACTATTTGTTCAACTACAAAAGCCTGGGAGCGATGGCAAAACCCACGAGGACTCAAGGTAAATGCCTTTGTTTGTCTTTTCCAGAGATACTACCTACCAATGAGCAATAATAAAAAAAGCAAACAAACCAACAAAATCTTAAGTTAATAAAGTTTTATATTCTTACTGTGGCTTCCTCTGTCTTCTAGCAGCCCATCCTGTACATCAAAGGTCAGAAAGAACACAATGAGTCACTATCAAAACCCAAAGAATGCTTCGTGAACAATTACTATACATAAATTGCAGCCTGGTATTTCATTTCTGTGCCAACTCACAGTAATACAGCCCATTTCCTCTTCTCTTTTTTTCACTACAGCTTTTGTCCATAATAGCAAACAGCTTTGTTAATCTGCTCACAGAGCTTGATTTCTTTTTGTTTTTTCTTTTTTGGGTGTACTTATACCTTTGGCTTTCTGAGTAGTGGGCAGCAGTGGTATGAAGTCTTTTGCTACAACTCTTTAGGCTACACTTCTTTGGTGTCCGAGTCCCCAACAATTGTATAAGACTGCCAGGCTTTGTAGCCAAAAAAATCATTAGGAGCAGAGAAAGAGTCCCCTTTGAAAGCCAAAGCCAAAACCAAAGTTTCCCCTCCCAGAGGAATCAGCTGCACATTAGCTCACGGCTAGCACAGCACATGAGCTCCGTGCAGCTCTGGAACCTGCACACATCCCTTAACACATCCATTGTCTGGAGAATCAAACCTCAGGATCCATCCACTCAGTTCAGCAAACATGGTACCTTATACACTTTTACTACAATGCATGTGGGATGAAACAGGCCTGTTTGGAGCCCGTTTCTCCATGTGCCATCAGCCTTGGTATTTCATCCTGCAATCCCCAGTTTTCCCATTTTTGGCAATACTTTGTGTCCATGACTCTTGCTGCAATGCCCTGAAAGAGAAGCAGAGACATTCATTCCCTAGTATAGTTTAATATTCAAGTAAAAAAAAAAAAAAAATCTTTAAAAGATTTGCTGAGCAAATACCACAAAGACAAATAAAGCAGAATTGTTTTTCAGGAGGTATGATTTATGTGCACGTGTAGTTAAATAATGAATGCAAAGCCAGATTTACAATGTCTTTGTGTTATTACCTACACACTCAATTTCTGCACACTGGTCAGTTTTAAGTAGTCTGCTGGTTAATATTTATTGCCTCTAACGAGCAATATTATAGACTAGAAAGTTGTGATGACAAGTAGGAACAACTGGCATTCTCTCAACAATTCCACAATAAGAAAAGAGGGAAGTAAGATAATATCAGCCAGCTTCCTTCTGAAGAGGTTTGGTTAAGTCAGAATTCTTCATTTTAGAAAATTACAAAGCAAAACTACTTCAGACTACTATTCTACCTAGCATGGGAGGAAGATAATAGATATTTTTAATGTTCCTAAAATAATCACATCCTATTGTACCCAGCTCTAGTAAAAGGTATATTGAAGTAAAACACTGCTTTTTTTTTTATTTTTTTTTTTTTTGCCTGCTGAATTGTGAGAACTGTTCAAAGGCCCTTTGCTTCAGTTAATAATAACAGAAGTAATCAAATGTGTTTGAGGGATGTATTCTATAGCCTGGCCATACACTGAAACACAGGACTCAGTCAAGTCCAGGGCTTTGATTTGTCTTCAAATATAATGACATCAACTACTGACATGAAGGGGACTCCAAGAAGAGTTTGTGACAATGTTTGCAATACACTTGACAAGTTTGGAGCCTATATTTTAATTATTTACTCCATTATTAACGCATGCAGTTTCCAGTTCTCAGTCTCTAGAAAGGAGGTGGTAGCACTTACATATCTTTGGAGATTAAAATATAATCCTGGAGGGGTTTCGGGCTGGCAGGATTTTATACTAAAAAAAAGCACCACTACAGCAATTGCAAATAGACGTAAGTACCAACAGGTCTTCCCACGATTGAGATATATTGTTAAAATGCTATTCTGAAGCAATAGTATTATCATAGAACCATAGAATGATTTGGATTTGAAGAGAACTTAATACCATCTTGTTCCAACCCCGTTGCCATGGGCAGGGACATCTTCCACTAGACCAGGTTGCTCCAAGCCCCATTATCATGCAAATCTTAAAAGTTATTAATTTTTAATAAAAATGAAGTGTACTTAGCATCCTTGAGTGAAAGCTGCTAATTCATAAATCTATTTTGAGCCAACTTTCAACAAAGCATTTGTAGTTTTTGTATATTCTTGGTTGATTAATTCTGAAAACTTGCATGCACACATATAATCTCCATTTTTGCATACACTTATACCTATCTGCAAAGTACAAGTAGCATAAGCGCTGTAGAATTTGCATACATCCAAACAGAAGACTCAGTTCTGCAGGAGAACTTTTAGAATCGTGACCTCTTCTAAGTTATACCAGCAAAATATAGAAAACTTGCTGTCACTTATGATGTAGAGCAAAATGAAAGCAGAGGTGATGAAAGCACTTGCTTGTGAATGAGAGAACAATACATTCTTTGGTCCTTCCCTGCAAAGAAAATATTTCTGCTTTTTTCTTTTTTTTTTTTAATTTTCTTTCTTCTTTCACACTAACTGAATGTGGGTGGGAAACAGTAGAAAAAGAAAAGGGTCATGTTTGCTCCTCAAAATTTGAAGACGGTGTTTTTTTCCTTTGCCACAGATGCTCCATGCTCATCAGTTGCCGTGTACTTCTGAGAGAGAAAAGAGAGAGAGAAATTGCCAATAACATTGGTAACCTTAAGTGTAGGCATGCATAAAAATTTGCTGAAAATTGGGTTGTGGTACATATTCTTATTTTAGATTTGCCCTTGTTAACGTCTTTTTAATAAACAGGTGCATACACTTCCCCAAGCTGTCACTGTTGTTTATCCAGTCTGCACACTTTATAAATCTACTAATGGAATAGACCCAATCATCTTAAGGATCTGTGCTTTAATAAGCTACAGTCTCAAAGTTTTCAGGAAAATACTTTCTGGCACTATAGTTCTGCTGGATACAAGCTTCACAATGTTTGCTTTTCAAGATACAAAAAAAAAGCAACACAATTTCACTTCTAAGTTCAGCACAATGTAAGAGAGTTTGGCACATGCTTGACATTAAGATTAGCAACAAAGTGGGATGGATGAAGGGAAGGGGAAATAAAAAGGTGTAAGAAAGGAGGAGCCTCTCCAGAAATGGAGAGAGCTGGGTTGTTCAGCCTGGTGAAGAGAAGGCTCCAAGGAGACCCTTACAGCCCCTTCCAGTGCCTAAAGGGGCTCCAAGATGGTTTGTGAGGGACTTTGGACAAGGGCCTGGAGTAACAGGACAAGGGGGAACTGTTCTAAACTGAAAGAGATTATGTTTAGACTGGATATTAGCAAGAGATTATTGCCTGTGAGGTTGGTGATGGACTAGCACAGGTTGCCAGGAGAAGCTGTGACTATCCCATTCCTGGAAGTGTTTAAGACTGACCCTGGATGGGGCTTGGAGCAACCTGGTCTAGTGCAAGGTGGCTCTGCCCATGGCAGGGGGGTTGGAATGAGATGTTCTTTAAGGTCCCTTCCAACCCAAACTGTTCTGTGATTTTGGATTATGTAAGGGGACCAAACACTTACTGCTGCATTGCAGGTCTCAACTTTAAGCAGCACAGACACCATTTGTTGGATTCATCCCAAAGTTCTTTGAGAGCAGCAGCTCTAAGGAAACTGACAGCTACAGTCAAGGTGTTAGAGAGGTTAACACAGTTAATAATTACTTTGCTATTGAAATAGGTAAATAAGCTAAATGTATATAATTAACTGCAGTTTCATCTCTCGAGCTTTTAGATTGCATTGCTGGAGACCAGTATTGTCTGATTACAGGTGGAAGAGTAATTGCTGGAATTTCTTCTAAGTAATGCCATGGGAAGAGTTTCTCCTTTTAATTCTTTGCTGAAGGTGTCAGTTTGATAGCCCTGGAGAATGTGGCTCTAATATTTATCACACAGAATCATGGAATTGGTAAGGTTGGAAGGGAACACAGAGGGTCATCTGGCACAACCTCCCTGCTCCAGCAGGGCCATGCCAGAGCACATGGCACAGGACTGTGTCCAGATGGTTCTGGGATATCTCCAGTGAGGAAGACTCCACACCCTCTCTGTTCTCTTTTCCAGTGCTTGGTCACTGCACAGGAAAGAAGTTCTTCCTCATATTTAGGTGGAACTTCCTGGACATCCATTCCTGCTCCACGTGCTGGGTCCTATGGAGCAGAGCCTGGTCCATGCCCTGAGCCCTCTCTGCAGACAGTGACAGACGTTGATGAGATCCTCTCTCAGCCATCTCTTCTCCAGTCTGAACAGCCCCAGCTCCCTCAGCCTTTCCTTGTAAGGGAGATGCTCCAGACCCTCAATCATGTTTGTATCCTCAGCTGGACCTACTCCAGGAGCTCCATATACTGAGGACCTGCAGAAGTTAGGGGAATGAAAGCAGCAAAATAAACTTCCACTGTCTCACTGGAGTTACTTGAAATTGGATGATGTTTAAGGTCCCTTCTGACCCAAACTGTTCCATGATTCTATAGTCTGTAAACCCAAAGCTAAGTATGCTGCTATATCAGAAGAGGAAAATTTCTAGCTATCACCAACCTGGTTTGCACTCCAGTCTATGGCCTACATGGGAGAAGTCAAATAATCCTGTATGTTCCCCCAAAGCTCTCCAGCTCTTAAAGGGCTCTTTTAACCTAGAACTTCACATGACTTGATGTGGTATGAGTTCCACAGTGCCTCATTAGGTGAAGAACCCTTTAGCAGCCTCTTTGCTGGTCTGAGTCACAGTGATCCACAAGGAACTCCACTTACAGACTTCACCGCTAGCATAATTCCTTCAGGGAGAGAGGCAAAAAAACATTTTATAGCAGTGAGCCTGTGTGCTGGCCAGATTGAGTGATTTGCTATGAAAAACGTTAGAGGGCTCATTAGAGACAAAGTTATTAGGCCAAGCAAACAGTTAATCCCTGTCACACAGAGGTAACAGGGTTGCCAGCCTTGAACTCTAAATTAAAGGCACTTTCTGAGCACCAGAGAAGTGACTCTTTTTTGCAGCTTCCTCAGTACCATCCGTCTACCATAATGCTGTGGTGTTTTTCTTTCTTTAAATTCTGGGCTCCAACTAATTACTGGCAGGAAGTGCCTATTTTTATGCCATTAGTATGCAAATGAGTGAGAAGTAGAAAAATATTCTAAAGGAACTGTTACAATATCTGTCCACAGATTACTGGCCAATTAGAACATGGGATTAGGGCTGCAGGACCCCAAAAGAGTATGGCCAAAGTCTTTCTGCTTGGGTGCCTCAAGTGTAATTTCAATGGGAACTGTATATACACGGTTCTTTCCCTCAAAA
>VZRZ01004976.1:521-15255 GCA_013398175.1 Climacteris rufus | reverse complement strand
GGCGGGCGGGGAGCGCGGCGCGGCCTGGCCGGGCCTGGGCCTGCGGGGAGCCCGCGCTGCCTCCGGGGCCCGGGCGTGCAGCGTGCCCGGGGGAGGCTGTTTCCTACAGGCACTCTGCATTTTACCTTCTGTTCTTACATACAAGGTGTGCGGGGTAGGGGCTGCGCTTTGTGAGCAGCTAAAGGGAGCTGCAGAATCTGAACCCGGTTTGATTGCAAGTATCAAAATTAAACTGTTAATACATATAAACGGTTCTGCTGGTGAAGCTATCCGGAAAAATCGCACCCTTAGTTTTGGCATACCATCAGGCTTTATAGAAGAAGGGAAACAAAAACATTAAAAAACACTTCGTTTTTAAAAAATGTGTTGATTTTAGGCTATTGGTTTTATTATTTTAAGCTAGAAATGCCATGAAACACAGCACTTAGCAGGAGAGGAGCTGCTCAAATATACTTTGCAAACACATCCCAACTTTAGGGAAGTGTGTCTAGGATGAATGGGACTTGGCAGGTCTTCACAAATCTTTTAACACATGACTGTGGTGACTGGAGTAGCAGACTGGAGGAGAGAAACCTTTTAAGGTGCAAAAGCCTGCACTTTGCTTTTTTTTTTTTAAGAAGTGTAGGAAGGCGCTTGAAGCTTACTTTATGGTTCAGAGTTGAGCCCAATAGTCAGGTAGAATAGCAGATTTTAGTGTGCGTTATAACAATGCCTTGGCATAATTCAATAGAGCTATTTTATTGGACTCTATTAACCTGGTTAACCTTAAATCTTAACCATGACAGGGTTTTTATATAAAGAGCCTTTATACAAAGTACAAGATTGAATTTTAATTGGAGCTTTCAAGGCCTAATGTAGGCTGTATTCTTGCCTCATTTTTTCCCCCCGTTCTAGAAAGTCCAGGTGTGCTAAAGTCAGTTTAAATACTGTGAATCCAGGTTGAATAAATCAATTAAGGACAGGTAGGATTTTAAATCAGTGCTGGTTCTTTGGGGTTTGTGTGTATAGGAAAAAGTGAAGGTTGCTCTCAGTACACTGCAAACACCTTGGTGTTTACAAATGTGACAATATACAAGCGTATTTTGTAAGTGACTTGTTATTTACAAGCTTTTTGATCAATTTCCCACTTGAATGATAGTGACGGTGGAACCTAGGAAGGAAACTGCTCAGCTCAGAGTGTTGGCACTTTACAAATAGAACACCAAATTCCTCACTCGGCTGATAAATGCACAGTTTGAATTGTGTTACACCTGAATTTCAGTCTTCTGGGATTCGCCATGAGTTAAACAGCTGTTAATTAACCCTTGTGGATCCCTTTCCTGCTTTAGGATCGGTATCAAGTGCAACAGGTGCTGTTGCAGAAGTGGTGCCCATGGCTTGCAGAGTGCCTGTGTTACAGCTGAAATGTGTCGCTTTTGCTTCTAAGTCACTCAGACTCCAGTGTAAAAGTTATACAACTTCCTTAATGTTGTTTTAAAACTAGAGATATAGACATATTTTAAAGACCTAGTTGGCTGGAGGCCCATTTTAAAGTGGCCGGTAAAAGCAATAAACTATCCTCAAACATTTCTGCTCAATAAAATTTGAGAATATGAAAACAAAAAGTTTCTGGTTTAGCTTTTTATAAATTTTTTTCTACACCCTGTGACTGCAAAGTGCTTTGAGCCCAGAACTGAGAGCCACATGCCTTGAGCGTTTTAGCTCCCTGTCCCAATTTACAGCATTGACTTTGTTACTTTCTGTTTTGATCAGAGCAGTGAAGGTTTGTAGTGTCTGACCAATGTCCTGCACTGGTGAAAATGTCTAGGTAGGTAGATGTTTTTATCATCAAAACAGCACTTTATTTAGTGTACTTTCCTTCTAGGGCTCCTGGAATCATCTGCATGTGCAAAACCTGAGTGGCTGTTGGAAGCTGTGATAACACCAAGCGCTTCCTGAGGTAGAGGAGGCCGGTAGTTTTAGAAGCATTTGCTGTATTTAAATTCCATACTGTTTGTACGCTGGAATCTAACTTATAGAAAAGAAATAAAGTGTATCTATTACCTCTCATTGTTTGGCTTCACCAGATCAGAGTATGTTTATCCAGAACAGTCCCATACAGTCCAGACTGGGAGAGCCGTGGGGGTAAGGCATTTCTCCTGCATCTGTTGAGCAAATATTTAGTGTGGAATGTTGCCTTGTATTAGCTCTCCCGGTTGCAGAGAGGCCTTGTCCAAAAACTTGAGATTTTACCTGGTTAAATAAATGTGGTAACTGCTTCTTCTATAAAAATGGGGTTCTAAACTGTATGCTCAGAAGAAACATATGTACCATATAAATTCCTGTGTGAACAGTTGTGTTCTGTTGTAGGGAAATACACTGAAAACATACTTTAAGGTTAGATTTTTAGTGATATAAGTGTTAGTTATTTTTAGTGATAGTAGTGGTGTTTGAGGCCAGGTTGGACAGGACTTGGAGCAGCCTGGTCTGGTGGAAGGTGTCCCTGCCCATGCAGGGGTTTGGAATGAGATGATGTTCAAGGGTCCTTCCAACCCAGACTGTTTAATAATTCTATGATGCTGTATAAATAACAGGACCTTAATGTTGCCTGCTGTACTTGAGGGCTTCTCTGCTACTGCTTGAGACATGAGCTGTTGTATAGTGGAAGTAATAACAAAACCAAGGCAAGTGATTTGCTGACTTGAACAGAGCGAGTGTCTAATTGTCTGGGATTAGTTCTATAACTTACTGTTATTTTTAATAAAAAAGCAAAAGTGAAGAGCAAATGCTAAATATATACACAAGGCTGTTAGGAACCCATGCAGCAGGCATTTTAGAAAAAAAAAAAATTCTGGCTGCCATGGGGTTTTTTTCCTTTTGTATGTGAGAAATGTTCTCTACAAAGTTTGTAAAGCAGGAAAATCACTTTAATCTTTGGTGGCAGAGTTGTTAACAAGGGGCTGTGGAGAGCCAGCCTTGGGCTGCCCCCAGCTATCCATAAGCAGAGCAGTTATCAGTGGGGAAGCGGGGCCTGAGCGCTGCAAGGACACAGAACCCAGTGTGAATTTCACTTCTCCATGGATTTATATCAAGGGATGTCCTAAATGTACACCTTAGCTGGCCATATTGCTGCATGTCAGATGTGAAAGTAAAAATAAATGTGTGAAGCACCAGGCAGGGTATGAAATGTAAATCTGAAAACCATATCTCCAGTCTATTTTCCTAAATCCTGGACCCCAGCTATAGGAATACATGGGAGCATATATATGTTTTATTTTTGATCAACAGTATTTCCTGTAGGCAAGAAATCAAAGATCTTTTCAAGTTATAAATGACCATAAGTGGGGAAGCCAGTATTTCAGATTGCTGGTATTTTGGGTATGAGTAGCTCTTTGATGTTCAAATGAGAACTGGAGGAATGTCTAAAATTAACAATGAAATATGTAACATTAATGATGGAATGCAGAAGTTGGAGGAAAACAGTCAAGGCCAGGCACTATGTGTGATTTGTTTTTTTCCCCCCTGAATATTTTTTTAGGGTCAAAACACAGAACACAAACAGTTATGACACATAAATCCCAAAGTAAGTTGTTGCTGTATAAGCAACTTTGATTTAAGTATTTGTGTGTGTAGGTTTGCATATGATCAAATGTGCAAAATTTAATACATATGTGATTAGCAGAAGTTTTTTGTTGGCACTTCAGCTGTAACATTCTTTGCACCTTGAATTTGCTGAATTGTTTTGAAAAATTGGTGAAAAAAATTAACGTTAGGATGACCAAAAAAAGGGGGATTTAATCAGTTTTGCATTTGAAAACGTCTGTATGTATTGTGGCTCTGTGATAGCATGACCATTGTGGCTTCACATGCTGTTTTTCCAGTTTTGTTCTGAGATTATTTTTGGGCAGTCAGGTGCCTGTTTGTGCAGCAGGTTCTGTGTTAGTGATGCTCAATGGTTCAAGTATGATATTGCCTTAAATACCATGGGAATGTTTTCTTCTTGGATGTGCAAGAGTGGTTCTTTAAGAAAGTCACTTGAGCCATGCCTCTGGCAACAGAAGACATGTGGTGGTCGTGGTCTGGATGGAGAAAACAGCATCCAGAGTGCAAGACTTCTTTCCCAGTCACTTTTAGAAGCTGTCATTGAGATACAAACACACCCTTTGAGTTCACGCCTCAGTAATTGGATGCAGATTTAATATGATGCAGTGTTTTGTTCCTTCTTGGGATGGAATCTGTGTCCCATGTTGGGCATTACTCACCCTGGCAGCGCTCAGCGGTCAAGCGTGTTGGAATGAAGGCTGAAGACCTCGCTGTTGCCACGCGTTATTTTTCTCAAGAACTGAGAGTTTGGTTAATCCTCCTAAAGCCTAATGAAATGTACATATTAGAAACAGACCTGTTGTAAAGCCATTGTATGGAAGCACTTCCAGAATATCACAAACCTTTGTAAATACATGCAAGAGGAAGCGTTTGGAATGCTTAAAACTCAGACTGGATGATTAGCCACACCAGTGGGAGTGTGACTTAGCTCCAATTCTAGACTAGCTCTTAGAAACATACCCTCTCTTTACTGTTCTTTCCGATCTGACTGGTTTTGGGGGGGAAAAAAGGTTAACCTCAGAGTTGTGCGTCAATAACATTATTGTGGAGTATTTGACTGTATAAATCCTGATTGTGTTTTATTGGGGTTTATTTATTAGGTGACACCTTTGTAAATAAAATGGAAATAAAGTCCCCGTTGCTTTGTGAAAATAAGGTGTTTATATAAATGTCTTGTCTAATACTGATAATTAAACAAGTGATTTCTCAGAAGCACCATTTTAAAACCAAAATCTTAATTGAAGTACAGCTCCTCATTTTGTCTGATGCTCAGAGTCCTATTTCCTACATATCTTTCTGCTTTAGTATTTATGTACAAATTCACCAGAAAACAAAAATTCAACAGGTAGTTGAATATATTGCATTTTTTTTTATTCTGGTTCTTTTCAAGGTTTACACAAGGAATATGCTATGAGCTGACTTTGCAGAATAAGAAATCCCATCAAGATTTTGTGAAATTCTGTGTTTTGTGATTTCCCAGTTGAAAGTTTTCTCTGGCTGACTACTGGATTGTGCTTCAATACAGCAAATTTCTGAGTACAACTTTGTGTTTGGGCTGAGTTAAAAGTTCTCCAAATAAACAATAACATCAGATTGTTGACTTTACAGAATAATTTCTTGTCCTGATCTTGCTTTAAGAAAACTTTAATGAGAAATATGCTCTTGTTGTTGTTAAGTCAGTTTTCTTCTTGCTGTGATTTAAATGTAAAGGCAAGATTTATGGAAATGACTGCAGGGTGGTGCTGGCCTAATTAGTCATTATTTCTGGCAAGGCATAAAAAATTGGTCATTCTTGTGCCTAAAACTAATAGTGTGCTTTGTATTTAGTCTGTAGGTCTTTTGTAAAACAAATGGTTGAGCTAAAAACTGCAAAATATACACATTTAAAGTTCCTGTGCTATTATTTTGCATGCTGGTTTGGCATGTGATTTAAATTTTTTGTTGATAGTTAAATTTACTGTTATGTGTATTTGGAATGTGTGCATCCTTTAAAAAACAGGAATAGTAGTAGCTGAGCTGGAATTTGCAGTAGAAATTTTGGAATTGAATATGGCTTTTCTTCTAGTGTCTATTCAAGGATTAAACACAAAGCACTGCAGTGCTTTATGGAAGCACTAATACCTATTACAAGTTTTTTGCGAGGAGTTTTAGGATTATCCATGTGATATGTTCACCATTGGGCTGAGGGGTGTCTTTTAGGGCTTTCTTTTTGTAGGCCTTGTTGAGATGAATTACCAGTAATTGGTATTTCACCCAGAAACGACCCAGGTGATTTAGGAATTCCACCACCTTCAGCATGTGGAATGTCTGTCCTAATCAGGCTTAAGAGGGGGGGGCATTAACACAGTAATGATTGAAACCTGCCTTCTAAAGGAAAATATTCAGCAGGGCATGTGACACAAATGCTCCTCCGTGCCTTGGCCCTCTCATTGTCCAGTCACAACTCTTGGACATCCTTAGTGACCAGGGGACGTTGCTGAAGCACAAGGCTGCTCTGCACATTGCTCTCCATGAATCCATTTAGTGATTAAAGTTTTAAAAGTCACAGCCCCCAACGTGCCACTGCAGTTTCATGGTAGCTCTGACATTATTTTACTATTCATGCTGTGAATTTCATTCTATAGTAAAATGAATATTATATTGGCCTTTTAAGTTGGTTGTCAGTGGAGAATAGGGAAGCTACACTTAGAGCATCTGTATGCAATCTTTGCGACAAGTAGGACCCTCTGGAAAGCTGTTACTGTTGGGGCAGAACTAATCATTCCATGTGAAATTATATAAGGAGAATTAGCTCTGACTCTACCTCATTTCCTTTCATACCGCTGTGAAAATAAGCTTAGGAACGTCAAACCTTCCCTCCTTGTTTCTCTAAGTACTTTGTTAAATACTTACTTTTATTAAGGCTTATTTATTGTGGGTGCTAGAAAAGAAAATATAACTGTCTGTGTTTCTAGGTACTTACTGGATGTGCATCCTTGCCCCATTTGGCAGTTGTGGTTTCCTTCCCAGCACTGGATTCCTGGGATCACTTGCTGTTGCCTTCTCTGTACTTTGACTTTATTTCCCTGGCGGATCATTCAGAGTACTCCACATTTAAGGTAGCATGCTTCATGTGAGAGAAAATTGTCAATCACAGCCTGCCTTGGCTATTTAGGAAAGAGAGATATCAAAAGCCTGCTTGGAGCTCTAAGGAGCAGTCAGATCACCTGCTGAGTTGCCTGGCAGGAGCATAAACTTGTGCAGCCTTTAAGTTTAGGAAAGAAAACGGGGATCTCTGGAGGTCATCCCTCTGAGCTGAGGCTCTGTACTGTATGTGTGAGCATGTAGTTCAGTGTCAAGCCAGAGAGAGATGCATAGGCCATTCCTGACATGTTCTTCTTACCAGGTCTTAAAAACAATCAGTGGAGATTTGTGTAACCCCTCCATAACCTAATCCCTTGTTTAACTATCCCTAGGGGTAGCATATTTCCTCTAATACTATTCTAATTTTTTTCCTAACCCGTTAAGCTTCTTGGGTTGATTTTTTTTTTTTCCTGCTGTGGATATTGCAGTAGGGGGGCATGATTCTTGTAACTGCTGTTAACCTATTTTGAAGACTGTGTCCTTTTTCTTTTCCTTTTTTTTTTTTTTTTTGTACTCCCCAAACCTCTTTAACTCTCTGATTGGTTCGCTTTCCTTCTGAGCTTTTGTTTTCTGCACCTGTATGGAGATCTGAACATAATGTACAACCCTAGTATCAGTGATGAACAGAGTAAATGTTGCCATCTTTTGCATGTGATGGTTCTATAATTATTATTATTTTTCAATTTTGATATTCAATTCAGTTTTAAAACCCCAGTTTCAATTCTGCCGTTAATCCTTTAGTCCCACTTTTTTCAATTCTAACTCCGTTTCCCAGAATGCTTGCACCCCTTCCCAGGTAACTACCAAATTTTGCAACTATGTTGTTCATTGTTCAAGTGATAAATGAAAAAACTAAATAATCCTGCACTGAAAATGCCAAGAGGAAGAAGCTCATTATATTGAGTCCTGCAACCTATACCTTGTTGCAGACCCAACCTTTGGAGCTGGAGTCACAGAATAGTTGGGTTTTGCTGACTCCTTCATTGTCTTTGGGGCCATAGCTGATTTTGGTTCTTTCTATCTGGGTCTGTCTTGCACTGGGGAGCAAAAAGCTGGAAAAATTAAATCTGGTATCTTGTAGCTATAGGTGTTTAAGGAGTTTTTTTTAAAGAGTTAAAAAAAAAAAAAGCTTGGAGAATGCTTATGTGGAACTGCACTCTTGGGTGGGTGGTGAATTACTTTCTCTGAGTGGTGTGTAAAAATAAACTTTAATTATACTACTGTGTCTGACCCATACACAAATGGTCATTTCTCATACCTGCTAGAACAACAGTTAAAAAAAAATCTTCGATAAATCAGTTCTCAAGATTTGAAGTGTTATTTTGTGAAACATGTAGACAAGGGAGAGGGGAAAGAAATCCTCTCTGCTTTAAAACCTTTTCTTTCTTGCTCTTTGCTTGGAACATAATCTGCAGGCGTTTTTCTTTTATGTTGGTGTTTTACTATACGTGATGTGATCAGAAACTTTTTTATCCTCTGCATTGGCATTTCCAAAACCAAAGCAACTGGGAGATGCTGACAGAGTGGGAAAGTTGCAAGGACTGTGGCTTACTGTTAAGGCAGATGTGATTGCAACATCTGTGCCTAGGAAAGCTGCAGTCTGATCTGCCTTCTGTCTTTAGGATTTCTGGGATTCCAGAAGCAGAAGTGGTGCAGATAAGACATGTCCTCTGAGGTTTTTGAAAGGCTTCTGCTCAGATTGTAAAGCTCTTCCTTATTAGGCCCACAGGAAACACATCTCCTCTAGCACAGCCAAATTGGTATCATTGTTAAATACTCCTTCCCAGGCTCTCTGGTGGTAGCTCTGCTCCGTGGTGGGGTTATTTGGGATGAAGAGCCTCTGTGGTTGCCTCTGTGTATTGACTAGCTGAGTATATTACTGGCATGTAACTGTGTGTGATAATTTCTGACTTGGAAGCTGTGATGCGATCCAAACAACAGTTTATAGAGGGTTTTCCACCTTTTTCCTTAAATTGTACTCTGTAGGCCTAAAATTTGGGGCTTCTAACTTGAAATCTCCATTAGAACACAATCTAGTAAATAGGAAGAGAAACCCCAAAGCCTTGGCACCAGACAAATGAAAATTTGTTTATTTTAATGACTCTCCCCTTTGCCAGCTGTGTTCTTGGAAAATGGTTCTTTACTCTTGGTTTGTTCTCAGTGCAACAACTGTGTTGGTTGCTGGGTGGCATAAAATTCTCCATATTCCTCTCTGGGTTATGAAGGAAGCCCTGCCCTTTCCCCTTGTCTCAGGACAGCAGTTGTGGGGCTACTTCCTGACTTCAGGACTGTTCTCCTTGTGTTGGGGCTCCCTGTTTGCTGTGCTTCACCTCTGCTGTTGTGTCCTGCACTGAAGGCTGTGCCAGGTGAGATGTACTTGCTGTGCTTTCCCCTTTCAGGTGACCTCCTCTTGCCCAGTGTGCAGCTGGTGGGAAGAAGGAAGCTGGTGGCCTTCCTCTGTTCCATCTGTACCTTTGGAAAGGACTTCACCTATCACAGTGCATGGCAGGCAAAGCAGGTATGATCTATGGGAGTTCAACAGCAAATACTTTAGAAATGGAGAAACACACTGCTTTAACTTCACAAATATGTCCTGCAGGAGAAACAGTAAGTAAGACATTAAACAAATAACTGGATGAAACATTAAGACAATGTCCGCATGAGAAAAGCAGGTGGTTTGCATAATCTTTCATGCATAGTTTTTATGTTGTTGTCATCATAACAATACATGACAAATGAATATGCTTTTCTCTCAGTGATGTTTAAAATTTGATTACCTGAATATTAATCATATTCAGTGCTTAGAAATATTTGAAGAGTTTTGTTCTTCACTGGATTGTACATAGAGTAACTTTGGAAGTTGAACAGTATATTTCATTGCAGACTATCCTAAAATAACTTCTTAGTGGTCTGGATGTATTAATTTTCAAAGTTTACATTTTTCAATGTTAGTTATTAAATTCTGTTCAAGATGTAAACTCTATTCTGTTTTCTAGCATTAATTATGCAAGTTTGAAATTCTCAGTTTCATTTTGAGGTAGGGCTCTTTATTTGTATGTAGCTGTTGAAATAAATTACCAGTACAAGAAAACATTCTACTAATAAACGAGGGATGCCTGGAGTTGGCTCTGCTAACTGAGACAATTTAATTCATCCATCATCAGAGATGATGTTTCTTAGCAACACAAAGTATTTTCACCCGGGGCACTTTCACAAACTTTCACATTTTTCTTCAAATACAGCCTTGGTAGTGTTTTATGTGACCTGAAGTTCGTCCATCTGTCCTAAAGCTCCCAATACTTTGCCATTGTCTCCAGTGATCAAATGATTCGATATATGGGTTTTTTTTCAGCTTAATAATACACAAGTTGACTAGAGGATCATTTCGCATGTCAGATTTTCCAAAGGGTTTTGGGAAATTATTTGTTGCTCTGTATAGCAAAGCTAAAAGTTATTGAAAATGTGTTACAGTTTCATAATAAAACAGATCCGAAAAATATTGGCTGGAGAGCCAACTAAATGCTTTCTGATAGCCATAGCCTCAAGGGGGATACTTGGATCATTTGTAATAAAGGGATATCTTTGATATCTTTTGGTGAATTGACTGGTATTCTGTTTAGATCATAATTCATGAAAAAAACTGGCTTGGTACGCAATGTTACGTTATCAGATTGTTTGGGTGTAAGAATTGCCTTAATGTATGGCCAGAATCTTCCATGTTTATTCTTTTCATGTTCTGAAGAAGCTGTTGATCCATTAAGACTATCTTTGCTTCTTGCTTTTCATTTTTTTAACATGGGAGGATGGTTTGATCAGTGTAATTAAAACCTGGACTTGCTGGGGAGACTTGGCTTGCTCAAGAAACCCCTTCAGGTATGTAACAGGTGTTATTCAGTATGGAGAGTACACATCTTCCAAGTGCAGTGTGTTATTTTGCTTTGAGAAGTAATATATCTTCTGACTTTTTGGTAAACTGCTCTGAAAAGCTCTGTTACATGAAAAAGTGACTACGCCTGTGCTTCTGTCTTGCTTTGAGAAGAAAAGTTTTAGTGGTTCTAGGATGAAGGCTTCTTTGTCAGCAGTGTTTAGTGATAAGTGTTTGGAAAATGTTGTGATGAGGTGACTATTACTCAACTTATTTCACAAAGAAGGTGTACAGAAACCCTTTTAAATAGTGGTAAAAAAATTACGGTAACATTGGTTTGATTCTTCCTCATAGTTGCAGCTCATGTCATCTTAGCTTTAATTTACTGAGTTTCCTATGAGCATGTGAAGTCTTTGTACATATATGCAAAAAAAATTAATTGGACACTTAATTGCATGTCCAAGCTGGGATATCTTATTTCAGGTGATATCCATTGCAGTGCAGGTGTTTCATACGCTGATGTTTGTGTCCAGCATCTTGCAAGATCTCTGGGTGTTCCCTGAAGTCTTTTGATGAATCACCTACACTGGAAGCCTTTTGTGTTATCCCACAGAAAGCAGTAGCTGAAAAAAGGAGAGACAAAATCTTTTGATAGCAAAGCCTTCAAGTCTTTGAGAAGAACAGTAGTCACTTGTCTGATATTGCCTTACCTGTAAGTTGGAACTATGGCACCTTGCAGAAGGGTCAGGGCTCCATCTGCTCCTGCAAGGCTTTGTTGCATGTGGTGGCAAATTATTTACACTTCCACCTCTGCCTTGGCATTCTGGGAAGCTCCAGAATCAGTTGTAGGCTCTCCTTGCTCTTTTAGGTTCTGTTTAGAAAATTCCTTGCAGTTGTGGTAGCTCCTCGAGGCACTTACACAGTCTGATGCCAGGGGTGTTTCCTGGAGGGTGGAGTTTCCCTGCAGTAAAATAAGGTACCTGTGGTCATGCTGTAGACCTGTATGGGCATCTTGGTGCAAATTAAGTAAAGACTGACTTGAAGGCTGGTAATACATCTTTCAGAAAGTCAGGTTTAGGAGATTAAGTATTGAAATCTCTCCATAATTGAGCCTTTTTTTTTTCCCCAACTGTAAACCCAATGTCTGAATGTACAGAACTAACAAGGACTGCCACAGGCAAATAAGCAGAACCTGTTTCATGTGGAACAAAGCCTCCCAAATACTCTCCAGAAATTAGTCTAAAAACAGTTTAATTTTGAGGAAAGCTGTGCTTGGGGTAGAGAAATGAAGAATTCCATGGGATTCACAAGCAAAATACATCTCTCTGTTGTGAAGTACTGGAAGCAGTGCTGGTGCAGATGTGTCAAGCTAAGCTGCAAAAGAGGAAAAAGGGCTTCTAATAAATCTAAATAAGTTTACTTAGGAACTTTTTTTTGTATATCAGGATGGTTACTCAGGATAGGCAAATGGTAACAAAATGTCACTTGAAAGTGACAAAGGCAAATTATTTACTAAATGTTACTATTAAACCATAGCCTCTCCTGCTTTAGTGAAGCAGCCACTGTGATCATTCTCTTATCCCTGCTTTTTCTCAACCAGGGATTTTCCCTATTTTCTGGGCAGTTTCCTATGGTTAGCTATAAGGATATGAAGAATTGATAAAAATTGTCTTTTTGAAGGTAGTGAAAGGTCTGGAGTCAGTCTGATAAATAGAGAGGGATAACTTGTAACGAGAAACACACAGTAGTGTCAAAACCATTGTAAATTTTCAGAAACTACTTTTCATCTTCATCCAACCATGACTCAAATAAAGAACATTCCCTTTATGGCCTGCAGCACAATACAAGTTGTACTTTGCTAGCTTTTGGTTAAAGCGATGAACATATTATTTGAATTTTAGGAAAGAGAATTTGAAGATGCACTATATTTAGGATTTAGTCTTCAAGTTATAAGAATAACTAGTGTTTTTTGCTGTTGTTGCATCTTTCAATGTTCATGTGCAAAGAATGATGTGATCATAGTTGTCACTAGGAACATTTAGTTTTTCATGCTAAGTATTTTTGGGCAGCTCTTATTTGGAAGAGTATGAGATGGAATATAAAAGAATGAGCCTAAGAAATTATCATTTATGTTAAACGGTCACAAATTGTAATTGTTTGGGTGCTGTTTCTGCAGTTAATCTCTGCAAAAATGGGAAAAATGAGTGGAAACCAGAAAAGCGAAAGCATTTCTCAGGGTGGGTGCTTAACCCTGAAATTCTCATCATTTCATGTAGTTGTCTTTTCAGATACTTGGGAACTCTATGATTTTATTCTAATTGGAATCTGGACACGCTTAGGAATGAGAAGTCAGATGTCTCCCTGTACACAGAGTTGTTCAATTACATGTTGTGATTGCACCTAACTCACGATATGAGAGTTTACATGAAAGCAAATGGATGTGGTTCCATTCAGCCTCTCTAGTACACAAAACTATTTTGTATTGTAAATAAAAATCATCTTTTCTCTACATTAATGAGCTTTATTTCCAGCCAAGGAGTAGTACATGAAGGTGTTGTGGTATCTTTAGTTGCTATATTTTAAGTCTCCATTTTGAATGTGTATGTCTCCTTGCCTCTGACTCATTGGAAGATTTAGGGAATAAGCTCTTCCAAGCAGGTCATGCAAGATATGAATGTAGGAGAGGTCAAACCTCGAATGTTAGTGATGTTATTTTGTCACAGGAGTGGTTTAACAAAGGAGGAGGACTTAATTCTGCAGAGATCCTTGCGTACTGATCCTCTGTAGTATGGCTTGAAAGCCAGTCTGAAATAAGTGTTTCATCCCTTAACTGGTTCTTGGCCTCCTGGCTGAAGCAGTATCTCTCTTTTCCAAACATTTCATTACATAAAAATTCAGTGGGTCAAAATTTCTATATTTTCAGTTTGCTAGTCTAAGCCTTCAATCCCAGCCTCCTTCCCCCCTAATAACTACCTTTCCATACAGAGTTCTATAAAACTTGATCATGTTTTTTTACAACCTCTGCTTTTATCATCTAACTATCTCATTAGTAGTATTGTGACACTGGTATCTTCTAATTCCAGATTTTTCTAGAAATTCCTTATATTCTCCTTCATTTGGAGAGTTGGCAGGTATTGTGTCCTATTCAAAAGAAGCAATTATATTCTTAAAACGGTCTCAGGATGTAAAAAGATTGAGCTGTTTGCCATGAATTTTACTTATTGAGTTTTGATTCCCCAAATAACGTACTTTTTTTGTCTGTCACTGTTGCTGTTTGTGATGAGGAGTGATATAACATCAGTCTTTTTCTGTATGTAAGCTATGTTTGAAGTAAGGGACCTGTAATAGGCTGCTGCTAGATCAGTGTAGACCCAATCCTAAACACTGTTTTAGAGCTGCATAACTTGAGATGTTACAATATGAGTTTTGGGTCTAGATTTTATGTCCCAGAAGACAGTTAAGAGCCTTGAGGAGGTGACTGTCTCTCCATGGAACAGAGTAACTGTGGCTTGTGGTAAAAATAAGTAACACTTTCCAGTTTAGGCAACTGGCATACTCTGGACCTGCTTTTTGCAATCTATACTGTGTGGTTTAGTGATATTTGCAGGCTAAAATGAAGCTTGTTTGATAAATTATAGTTTCTCATCAGTATGATACTTTGAGAATAAGAGGAATGACTTAACAATGGGTGGCTTTCTTCTGATTCAAAAAGTAACCCTTCCCTTGTCCATTAGTTTTGACAACAAGCTAATTGTGTGTGTATATGTGCATATATATGTATATCATAGAATGGTTTGGAAGGGACCTCAAAGACCATATAAATAAAATACAAAACATCCTGAAATAGGTACAACGGAATCCCAGTTATACAAACAAAAAGTGACCATTGAAATAGTTGTGCACTCAGTGTTAATGATCTGTATTTTGTATGGAAGGCTGAACTTTTTGGGACCTTTTCTTCAGAAGTAAAGAATAGGCTGATCTGTTTCTCCCACAGTTGGAAGGGCAGTTGGAAATTTGGCTGGTCTTATTTTTTTCAGCATAACTATCAGAGGGAATGATAGGGCCAGTTGCTGAGATTGCAGAGGACTGTGTGGCCCCAGGCATCCTCCACTATGTGTGAAGACTGATTCTGTTTAATGCAAAAAAAAAAAAAAAAAAAAA
>VZRZ01004970.1:4503-17097 GCA_013398175.1 Climacteris rufus | reverse complement strand
TTTTTTTCCTATCAGAGGTTTCTGGCCCAGATCGGTTAAACCTGGGAGTAACTTCACATAAACGAGAACTAGATATCCCTTTTCTGGATGAGTCTGCACTCTCTGCATTCTCTGTTCTGAAGCAGAATTGAGACAGAAATACATTCAGAACTTCCAATGAAGTCCTGCTCTGGAAAAGCAGGCATTAGGAGACAATCTTGGTTCGCTGTGTGAGCTGGGGGTACAGGCCCAGGTCTTTGTCTTGCTCAGCTGCTGCAGAGGAGATCTTTGTATGGACGTTATCAGCTCTTGTTTGTTCAAGGCATCAAAAATACATCAATGCAGGAAAACACTTCAGAAATTCTCTTGAGTTGAGGACCTCAAGGTGTCTGACTTGCACAGAATCAGAGTTCTGTACCTGCTTCACAGCACAGAGCTCTCGGTGACGTGAAATACAGGGGAGAATGGAGTGATGCCCCAGGCTGTGCTTTCAGAAGGACCCGTGAAGGTGAGTGCAGGGAATTTTGTGTTTCAGTGATCTGGCTAGGCTACTATGGAATTTGGGATTAGGGAGGAATGTAATAGAAGTCTCTAAGTTTCAAGGTAATGTGATGACTAGATATTTTTTTTCCGTTCCTCAATTCTCTACACTATTTTCAGAAAGTTTCATCTGTATATTGTGAAATAGTATGTTTCCTTCTATTCATACTATATGTTTAATTCTATAAGTTAAAAAATCCCCTTAGATTACAAATTCTGAATGCTAAAAGTCTAATTTATTTCAGAATTTTGCTGGGTTTTTTTTCCTGTATATTTTTTCTCAGTATGTATGAAAGAAGTTACATAACTTTTTGCTTTAGTGGTTGGCCAATATTTGTGCTCATCTAGTTTATTTATGTCAGAAATGTTTATACAAAGTGATAAATCTTTGTGTACACTCTTTGTAATCAAAGTAGGATTAAACTGAGGTCCTGTTTTCCTGAATGTAGCAGGAAAAAAGACAATAGGAAACAGCTCCTTTGGCAGTAGCCCAAGTCTCCCTTTTCAATCAGGGCTGCACTCAGAAAACTCTCGCTCCCTTTCTGCTCTCTTTGTGGGAATTCAGGATCATTCTACAAAGTGCTTCACTGGTTTGGGGTGTTTTCTTGCCTGCATTTGTAACATTTCTGCCTGGGCCACGCCATTTTGCTAAAGCTACATACACTCACTTTTGTGTTTGCATCCACATGGCTCCGATTTTTTTTTATTTGCTTGTCCTGTGGCTGGAGCTTGGGAGGCAAATACTTATTTGTCTGCATCTTCTGTTTGCCACAGTTAAATTTCAAATCCATTTTGTTCTCTAGGGCTACAAACTGGTTTTGTTTCAGTCCATTTTCTGTTTGGTTTCTCTTAGGCCGTTCAGGAAAACAGGCAGGGAAAAAAGTTTTGGTCTCTCTTATCTCACACAGTGAAATTTAAGGAATATCAGAAGTGTTGTTTAACAGTCTAAACTAAGCATTGAACAGGGGAGGTGTTCATTGCCATGTTTGTAAAGTGTAGGGCAGACAAATCTACATTTTGCTATATTGAGTATTTAGGGGCCTGTAGCCCGTCTGGATTTTAGTTTTTCCAGGCTAGTATTGAGAAAGATCTTGGCCTAACCCTGACTATGTATAAAAACAATAATCAGAAGTGGTTATTCAGTGCAAGAGCCAGATTGCATGGTTGTTGTCTTAGACTGGCAGTGAAACCCCTGGAGAGCTATTTAATGATGTAAATTAGCAATGAAATTAGAAAATTAGGTTTGCTTTGAATTTTGGGGGGGACGTTTGGGTTGTTTCCCCAGCAAAATCAAGAATAAACATCAGCAAAACATATGGTTCGCTTGTATAGCTTTTAGCTAGATTTAGCAATTGCTTCAGAGTTCACAAGTAGTTATTTTATACCGTACCTTGCAATATTTGTCAAAACTCCCAGTAGTGTGGATGTCTTAAAATTCTTCAAAGGGAGAAATGAAGGGAAAGGGATAATAATGTACACAGATGTACAATGCAATACAGAGCTGTGAAATTCCAGTGTGTTTTTGGCCAAAAGCAAGTGTCCATTTAATTCTAGAATTATGGAAGAAAAGTGGATTTGTACTTAATCTAAATAATGTAAAATATGTAGTGTTTTGAGCAGAAAGCTGATAATGTAGGAGGTTATTGTGGTCCAGGGAAAAGAGGGGGCACTGGATTCTAAAGTAATGAAAACCAGCCTAGCTCAGTTGGAGCTCTGTATTTCTATTGATGTACATTAGTTGAAAATTGGTTTATGATTTCAATCTGTGCAGAAACAAAGCAAATAAACAAACTGTTATGAAAGCATCTTTCTAGGAAAACTTTGGGGGAAGAAAAACACAGTGAAAACAGCAGTCTTTCTAAATTAAATTTACTATTAAATTTAATAAAGTTTCCTAGTAGAGAGTTCCTGGAAAATGTGGACTGAAATGTGAAGCAAACTTTGATTGCTCTTTTAACTGCCTTGATGGTACATTTACAAGAACTAAACAATAAATTTCTTAAAATTTTTTTCATTACTTCTAAAGAAGCTTTCTAGAGAAAAATACCCATGCTTCATAACCACCTGGAGGAACATTTGCTATGATTGTTTCCAAAGGAGCAGCTTAAGAATTTCTCAAATGTCAAAGTTAATAGGCTCCTAAAAACAAGGGAAATTGCCTGTAGGTGATTTCTACTTATACAGAAACAGCTACTCTGAACTGAAATCTTCTCTAAACTTTCTCTCTGGGCCTGCTGCCTATTACTCCATACTTTGCTGTCCTGTTCCTACTTCTTTTATCTGTTTTGAATCAACAGTGGGCAGAGCAGTACTTGCATGAAATGTACTTGAGGGTAAAACATGATCTCACAAATTACAGAAAATAAACAATATTAAGCGTAGCTTGTGGCTATAGGGAGATCAGAAACAGTCTAATGGGGACACAGTGGTTTTTTGAAAATGCCACATTGTCATAAAGCCATAGTTATGGCTGGATTTGAAGAAGAGAAAATCTTTCCAAAAGTGGCTTCCAGAANGCAGAGCAGTACTTGCATGAAATGTACTTGAGGGTAAAACATGATCTCACAAATTACAGAAAATAAACAATATTAAGCGTAGCTTGTGGCTATAGGGAGATCAGAAACAGTCTAATGGGGACACAGTGGTTTTTTGAAAATGCCACATTGTCATAAAGCCATAGTTATGGCTGGATTTGAAGAAGAGAAAATCTTTCCAAAAGTGGCTTCCAGAAAGAAGTCTGAGAACATTTTTTTTCTTGTATTGAGTTGCTATTTGGTGTGCAGTAGGAAATGCTTTTCCTTTATTTTTGCTACCTTTTTTTTTCTCTTGATTTTAATTTTAATGGTGTTAAGGCATTTGATAAACAGCTTTTACTAAAAATATAAAATCATCGTTCACTGCATAAACATGATAAATTGTATATGCCTCATAACAGTCATACTTGGAATAAGTATGACTTATTTTCCTCTCCTTAGAGGTGCAGGAAAACCTTATCAGTATTAGACAGCTCACAGAATCATGCTTATGAAAGGACATGTGCAGAATGAAGAGACATGCTAGAAAATTGGGTCTACCTCTTGTGATTTCATGACAGGCTTTGAGTCCTGGTGGATTTCCTGCTGCCAGAGGCTTAAAACAGCCTAAAGGCAGCAGAGCTGATTCTACAGAAGGCAGCAGGAGGCTGAAACAAGACTGAACAGTGCTGGTTTATAGCACAGGAGGAGTTTGGTGAAAGCTGCTGGGGTCATCTCCATCAGGACTGAGCTGGTTCCACCCAGGAAGGGTAGGTGAACTGTGATTTAGTTCACAGTATTGCATCCCCATTTGGGATGCCCATCAGATGCCAGCTAAGAGGCCTGTGCACTCCTCTTCTTTACCATTCCATGTTTTGGTAATTTTGTTTTATGTGTGGACAGCTGTTAATCATGTTAGATACTTGTATTTCACATTTCTCACGTCTCCTAAATTCTTTGTCAGTGGGGAAGAAATATTCATAAAGTTGTGGCAAGTTTCAGATGTTTATCTGAAGTTTTATGTAGGAGCTTTTGTAAAAAGCTTTATTTTTGACAGTCAGCTCTGAAAGTACATTGCTGCTAGTAGCACCCCTGGGGGACTGGTTCCCTCTGGAAAATGTATGCCTCCTCATCAAAGAGGATGTTGTGGTCTTGAGCTCTTAATTCCCTCAACCACTGTTTTTTGACAAATCCATCCCTGGTACTCCATTGTACGGTGTAGAGTAAAATAAGGAAAAACATTTTTTCTCCTTCAGGCAGCAAGTTAACCTCTCCCTCTTTCCGTCCATTCAACTGCAGTTGAACAAAAACCATCACAGGACCTTAAAGGGAGAAATATAATCCAATAGATATTTCTTCTAATCACTATGTACAATATAAAATAATGCTTAATTCCCAACAGTTCACTCTAAAATGTGTGTTTCTTCTTTCCCCACTTCACTAGTCTGAAATAATGAGGCAGGAGCCAACCACACAGTGAGGCTGCCTCTGGACTTCTCTTACTCTGCTGTGGCTGTCAGCATCAAAATTTGTACTACCTCTCTCTCTTGATTGTGGGGATCCTTTTCTCCTCTTATTCTCTTTTTTCACTGATTTCTGCCTCCTTCTTGTGTCACTCTTTTGTTTTCCTGTTTCTCCAGCAGCTTTTCAGTTTGCCCCACACTGGCAGGACAGAGGCCTCTTGTATATTCTCCCTTACTGGGGAAGTTGAAACTTAGCATCCCTTGGGCTTCTCCAAGTTGCTGTGTGCAATTGAATTGTCTAGAGTGTTAATCATCATTTGATTATTCTGAAATTCTTGATGGAAAAGTATGTGCATTAATATAATAATGTAATTACAGAATTTGCTTTTAGCATGAATATATTTCTTCTTAGTGACATTGAAATTATTTGCTTCTCCCAATATTTATATATTGTTTTGACAGATATGCAGTGGGCTATGAGTAATTTTAAGGTGGCACAGTTTATTCTATGCAGCTTACAAGCAAGCATTTTCCCCCTCTCCTTTTGCCCCATCACATTTTATTATTAATGGACACATTTGAATTGTCAGCTTTCCCAAAACCTTGCTGTATCGGCTGGAATGATCAGATTAATTGCTCAACCATGCCATTGCTAACCAGGAGTTCTGAACACCCTCTTGCTCTTGCTTTATCTTTTCCCTAGCAGTTCTTCTGTTCTGTTTTGTTTTTTAATTTATCCTTTTAGTTTAAATATAAGAATTGCAAGCCAAAATAGCCTGTAATGTGGAAATGTAGGCTTCCAGGAGCTGTGTGGGCTAGGAATAAACTTTTGACTTTGTCTGGAGGCAGGATGCTAAGGCAGCTCAGCTGGCAGGTTAATGGTGATTGTCATGAATATTAAATGATAGAACCAAAACAAAACTCCCAGAGAGACACTTATGCACAGATCTTACATAGCAACACAAGCAGCTCAGACAGCTGGCTCTCTGTAGGCTTTCCTGAAAGAAAGCAGTGCTGAGGCGTATTAGGATGATTGTTATAAACCGGAAAGCCAATTTGTGATGCACTGTTTGAAAGTCAGAGGCCTTAATGATTCATAGCTTGAGGCACAAATCTGTTTCTGAAGTAGAGAAATAACAGGTAAATTATATTTGTGCTGTTCTCCCTTAGATAAAGTGCTTCATTTTTGAGTTCTGTGCTGTCTGAAAATGTGCAAACAAATGTGTACAAGCCTTACTGTTGAAGTTCATACCAACTCTCTGGTGTGCAGGTATAGTCCTGCTTTTTCCTCTCAAGTTCCTCTAATCCCTTTTTTTAAAAAATTTTGTTTTGTTTCGGGTTTTTTCTCTAAAAAGATTGCATTGCAGGCACAAAATAATGAACTGCATTTGGGTTTGTTTCTGTTTTGTGATCTGTCCCAGATGGGGTAAGAACTTGCTATTCACAGGGTTCCTCCTGTGGCTGCAGTGGTGCCAAGCTACCTCCTGCTACATGGAAAAAATCCAAAATAATTAAAATTCAGGAAGCCTGGATTTATTTTGAGTGACAACAACATAGATCTGGGATGATTCCATTAACAGCACTGCAGTTATGCTGTCTCTAAAATGATATCTGAAGGTGAGACATTGTCTGTGGCCTAGAGAGTAATCTTTGTTACACTTTGTAAGTGGGGATCAGATTCTTGCACACACCTTCCTTGACTTTTATGGTTATGTAAATTTATACCATCTTAATATGTGGTTCAGTGATTTCCATACTCCAAAAGGAATGAGCTGAAATTACAGAGTAGGTTTCCTCAGATAACTGCATGTAGGCATGATCCATTTTGTGGTGTTATTCTGAGTATAAAGAGATAAAGTAAATCAAAACTATTTTTAGGTGCAATGAGTCAGTCTAAATGAGTTGATGGAAAAAGATATAAATGAAAGGACAGTCAAGTTAGAGGAAGTTATGGAGAGTAAAGCTTTTATATAAACATTCTACAGAATTCATTTGGCTTTCCAAACCCTATCTATAAATCAAAGAGTGCTCTCCAGTAGCTCATGGAAACCTCCCAAGTCACACTGTCTACTTTTAGTTCAATTCCATAATTTCATTGAAAACAGAATATATATATATATATTTAAAGTAGAATTTTAAAAGTATTTATGTAAATAATTGATGCAGGTATCCCAGTGATATTATGTGACTGTGAAAAGTGTGCACAATGAAAAATAAAAGTGGCCAGCAGGTTTCCAGCTGTGAAGAAAACATATTCAGTGAGATCATTTTTTCAGGAAAACCCTTGAATTATTTTTGTTGTTGTTAAATCAAACAGCCTAGTGGAGGGTTTTTTTAATGGGTAACATAAAGCAGATGCATTTAAAAGACTTAGACTAGCTTATATTTGTGTTTTCACAATACCATGAGGAATTTACACACACACACACACCCCCCCGGCCCTGCAATAAAATGATCTACAGTATTGAAGAATAATAGTTTGTAACTATTCTACTATGTATTACAGTTTCCCATAAATACCTATTACTTGGATCAACATGGGTAAGGTATAGTCACTTTGGTGAAAGATGAAGCACCACAAAGTGTTACCTCTTTGGAGTGAGGAAAGTAAAGTTAAGAGTTTCATAAAGTAGCATTTTTGATACCATAGCCATCTTGGGGTCCCACCAGCCCCAATGTCCAACCAACACTACCTGCTTCAAAAGGCTGAAAGTCACAATAGGGATAAAAGACAAAAGGAATTCAAGGTAAACACCAGCTAGGAAACCAATCGTTAAGGATTGCAAAGTTGTGGTGAAGCTGAGAATTGCACCTTCATTTCTGTGTCCCAGGTCACCTCTTCATCGGCAAAACTCCAGCATTCCTTCTGAAACTGGAATGGGCATCTTTTAAAGAGAAAATGAGAAAAATTGGTAAATTATGGACTGAATAACAGCAGCACGATTATCCATGACTGCAGGAACCTGCAAGGCATCAAAGCCAAAGGCATCAGTATTTTTAGAAAACGAGACTGAGGATGTGAAGCAAGGTATGAACTGTTGAATTCATGCTGATTTCCCCAGCACTGTATCCAGGGAGGATGTCACACTTTGCTGTTCTCAAGTTCAACCTTATCTCTGAGTGCATCAGCAAGTTTCACCTCTTCTGAAACTGCACTCTCCTGTGAGTTATTTATAATCTCCTGCTGCTTCTTGTAAGTAGAGTTTCACTCACCTTCCTTCCCTCTGCCTCACATTGTTACATTCCACTGATACCCCGCTGCTTCACACAGGAACTTTTCAGCAGCCTGTTTGCTTCCACCTGCAAGACATGCCAAACTCAAAGGAGGCCACTCAGAGGAATGGGAAGGAATTTAGAGACAATAGGAATATTTAATGTGTACAATCACAGAGGCTCAGCACATACCAAACATCCCTGCTAAGCACATGTTCTTAAAATTCTTTCAAGTTCACTAATATTAGATAAGTTTGTCTTTTGTACACTGAGAGCTTTTCAGATATCGCTACAAGATCATTTCTGTCTACCATTTTTGTTGTGTCAGGGTGTTATTTGTGACCTGCTTGGTTTCAGAAATACATGGAATACAATATGTTTTAAAAGAGTGTAAGACTGTTGGCTTTGTCTAAATGGACAGATCTGTCTGTTGGGTACCTCAGGTGCACACGTATGTTTGTCTTTGTGTAACGTGACAAGAGTTCTCAAATGCCTTGAAACTCCTGCTGCCCTATTCTTAGAAAGATTGCATAACTATTTTAAAGTACAGAGCATGGTTAAACAATAAATAAGGCAAAATCTGTGAAATGCCTCAGGCACTTCCAAGACATGTTACCTCAGACTGTAATCTCAATTTAAATGTGTAATCTCTTTGATTAACCTTTTGCCTTGAGTATACTTAGGTCTGCTGCACAGCTTGGCAGCTCAGAATAACACTTTGCTTTTTTTGTGGAGCAAAATTTATTCTTATAAATTAAGTTTTTAGGAGCTTTGCTCAAACATAAAAACTAATAAAGGGATAAATGCAATGAGTAAGTTTGAGTTTACCTGGACTTTATCTGTGATCATTACCAAAACAGCACTGCAATGTGAAATGAAGGCTATGTAGCCACAGCCTCCAAAGAGACGAGTAACTGTCCTGGGATGCTCCTGATCTGCCCTGGCTATTTTGATCCAGTGATCAGTTTAATCTATAAAGTTTCCTCCAGGCAGTCAACTGCTTGGTAGCTAAATTTTGTGTATCCAACACAAATGATTTTAGAATCCCTCCAAAGCAGCAGAAACCAGGGTACAAGGAAGTTTTCAGTCGTCATCTAATTCTGTCTGCCCAAACTGGCTGAAATAAGTGCTACCTTTAAGGCATTTTTGTTTTTCATTCAAAGACTTTGTTGTCTCCAAAAGAAGGGTGAAAGGCTCTAAGTTTCAGCTCTACATTCAGACCTTCCTACCAGCTTAGGGCCGTTTTGATTCAGTTCATGTGTTTGACTTTTGGTACTCCACTGTCAGTGTTGTCGTAATCTTTAAAGCCCCAGGAGATACTCCAATAAGAGGATTAAAATTTTCACAATGTAAGAGTTAGATTCAAGTCTCTGTTTTATCTGCTGCCTTTGAAGAGTATGAGAAAACTTTCAGCAAAATCTGGAAAGTAAAATATAGACACTGGGACACTGATTTCTTTTCCTTTTTCAGAGAGGTTTCTTTAAGTAGAGGGAAAATGAGGTCATATTTTGATTTTTCTTGGCTGGCTTATCTCCAAGATGGCTTGCACCCAGTTTCTTCTAAACTTTTCACTTCTCAGAAGGATAATATCTCATGTCAGAATGATAAAGGATCACATCAAGAAGTACTGCAGAACTGGGTAATCTGAACATTCATTAACAGTACAGAATTTCTGATGGCAACAGCTACAAATAACCTACAGGAAACAGTAATAGAAATTGTTTATTCAAGAGCACTTCCTGTGGCTCTGCAGTTCATGCAGGTGCACAAGCTCTATTTTTCACAGAAGATTAATCTCTGTCTCTCTTAGTTTGGATTTCTCATCAACAGATAACCCAAACCAAGATCTAAGTGTAAGTTTTGTAAACATGGAAATTAGGATTCACACTGTCTACTGAGCAGAAAGAAAAAAATCCAGGATATATTATGTAAAGACCAGCAGATAGGTGAGGGTACAAGTTTACATTGTTATCACTGACCACGTTTGACAGAAGCAGAAATAGGAAGAAGCATTGTTATCAGTGCAGTTACCACTGTCATCACTGTCACCTGCTCTGCCAAATCTGCCTTGCCAGGATAAACTGTCCCAGTATCACAGTAAGATATATTCTTATTTCCCACTTATTCTGTTTTCTGGGTTAGGTTTTTTTTTTGGACATGCCAAGATCAAAATAATGCTATGCTATTAGAGTACTTCTAGCAGTGATGCCCACCTTTCCTACACCCAGGTCTTTGAGACTCCAATTGAATAGAGTGGGGAAAAAAATCTCTTTTTGATATAGCACTGATTTATCTGTCAAAGCAGACAGATATATTGTGTATTATAACTGTCTGACCTGGCATTTGCAGGCAGTGCTGAGTGAAATAGTTGCTACAAATCTAAAAGTTTAGGGATTTTTTTTTTGTTTTAAAGCATTCACAAGCAAGGACTGGTTTCTTTGAACATTGCCATGCCGTGTAAATGGCTTTCAGGTTACAGGTTCATGTGCATTTTATTTTCTCTGAACATTACTTATGGTGTATGGATTTGTCATATAAGTTGCATGGTTTGTATATTGTTTGTGGACAGAAAAACATTAGGCAAAGGCATAAATGGGTGATAGGTAAGAAAGTGCATGATTGTCATCACTTATGTCAGTTCTGGGGTTTCAAGATACCCACTGTTCATGCAAATACTGATCAGAGCTGCTTAGCACATCTTCCTGATGTGCAGCTGAATCCTTCTGAATGGCAGCTTTTTCACTCACAAAAGTAGCCAGATGTTTTTTCACTTTTTTTTTTCCTTTCAGTTCACCCAGATCAGCTGAAAAAGTAGCACTGGACTTCCTATGTGAAATTTTCCACATCTCTTCTATTTTCTCCCAAGCAAATACAAATTCCATTGAGCCCATTTCAGATAAATATATTTATCTATAAAAGAGACAGAATACATATGTAAAAGTCATCTCAACCATTTTTTCTTGTTCTACAGGTTCTTGAGAATCTTGCAAGGGAAAACTGCAGCAATATGATAAGCTTTCCAAACTATCATTTGTTGAATATATTGCCTGGTAGTGGTTTGGAAACAAAAGTAAAAGGAGGTGACCTACAATCTGTGTTGAGGTTTCCCACATTCCAAAGCACTGTACTTAAACAAATAAGCATCCTCATTTAATATTTACTGAAACATGAAAGTCTGACAGGTCTGACACGTGCAGTCTGAAACCTGATCCCACAGATTCCTACACTGATGTTGTGATGAATTCACTGCCAGGGCTATCATCACACCACAAAGACAGTAGCCTAGGCTGCAGTTTTCAAACAAACACAAGGCCTTTTCTGCACAGGAAAACTAATACAACTGATTTGTTTAAATCAATGAAACACTCATATTTTGGCAAAGGGCTACAAAAAGAATGGTGTCCATATACACACTGCAGATAAAAAAGAAATAACTTTATGCCTAATCCCAAATTTCTGGAAAAATCTCTGCTGCTCAATCTGCAGGATTCAGAGTCTCTACAATCTGCCAGGTGGTTTTGTTTAGATTAGGATGCAGTAACTATTAACACACTTTTGCAGTCTTTAAAAAAACTGCAAAAATACTCTGATTTGCATTCCATAAGCCCTTTATTGAATTTTTGTTGCTTATAATTGTAGTCCTGATGCTTCAGGTGTTAAGAAGAGAAGTCCTTCTTAAAGTTGGGATGACAGAATCTGTCTTGTCAAAAATCAGTCAGGTATGTTGGGATCAAAGGGAGGAACTATTGAAAAGAGTGCCAGGTGGGAAACAGCAACTCAGGTTATGCATCCTGTAAGTGAATGAACCCATCTGATAACTCTTAACATTCTGAAGAGTAAACCACTATTAAATACTAAAGTAAGGCAATTCTTGGTGCAGCAATTCATTAAAACCTCAGACCACTGTTAAATTAGCCAGATGCATGTTGGAAGCAGCACAGCAAAAATGATGACATTTGCACTGTTATCTGGAATCAACAAGTAAATTGGAAAGAAATTCTATACTCTCCAAAGGAGGGGTGGAGTAGGAGGGCTACAACAGGGCTTTGCACAGCTTCTTGTTTTGAGTGCAGTTTATAGATCATGAGGGCACCTGTTTCACTGCAAGAATACAGAGGTCAGGGAAATGCAGCTGCCTGAACAGAACAGCCACAGCAGACAGTTTGTTTTAAAGCAAAATAAATTTCAGGCTGTTGGCAAGTAAAACAACCTTAAACATAAAATAGTGTCATTAAATTGATGCTAAAAGAGATCCTGTGGTACTCTGAATGCATTTTTAAAAAGTATTCAGTGAAAATGTGTTAAGGATATGTCCACTTAAAGCCTTATTATTGTAACACTTCTATTGAGTGGGAACCCGAAGTGAAATAGTCTAGGAAGTGATTAAATCTGAAACCTTCAGTTTCCGAAAGGAAACAAAACAAAAAAAAGGAAGTGTTTTGCATTCTAAAATGCACTCAGTTGTGATAATCTTGTCTTTAATGACAGAAAAGGAGTAAAGCATCTCCCTCACAGACACAAGTGCGGGCAGGTTGGATTTGCAAGGATCTTGCTTTATAAGAGGGGCTTTTAGATCCTCATTTCCTGTTGCAACAGGAGCAGTTCCTCACTGAAAAGAACCTGCAATTTACAAGTAGAAGCTGAGTTACCTGCTTTGACATCAGCAAAGGTGACTTCATAGGGAGAACGGGAACAGCAGGGAGAGACAGAACACTAAGGCACTCAGGGGTGATGAGCTGTAATCCAGCTACATTTCTGAAATGCAGCTGGATATGATGATCCCAGATGAAGCAAAGCCTATTACAGTAATCACTGTAGCACAACTGCTGAAGCTGCCAGAGAGAAGGGAAGGGAAGGGAAGGGAAGGGAAGGGAAGGGAAGGGAAG
>VZRZ01004964.1:29651-45735 GCA_013398175.1 Climacteris rufus | reverse complement strand
TGGTCGATGTTTAAACCATTGTCGAATAATGCAAGGATAGTTTTTAATGGGATTAAACATAAATGTGCGATCGTTTGGAGGGCAGGTCCGCCTTAGAGGCGTTAACGCCGTCGCAGGGAATGGCCGGGCTCCTGAGCTGCCCCGTGGAACGGGGGTGCCGGAGCGGACGGGAGGCCGTGCTCTGCGTCTCCAGGCAGCGAGCTCAGTGCGGTGTAAATTGGGTCATCCTGCGGCATCGCTCTCCCCGCTGAAGGAGCACTGATGTAGGAACCATAAGTGCTGGTTTCTGCCAGAAAAACCATCCTACATAGAATGCCATCTCTCTCAGAGCCGGGTTAAACCTCCTGCAGAAGGTGACCGCTGTTCGTACACAGTGTGTGCTGGTCTCTGGTGGGTGCAGACCTGCTGTTCCATTTGGGATGTAACAGGGGGAAGGCTTCAGCTAGTTTTTTCCCCAATGCGGGTGTTACAGTAATTAGGAGTAAAAGAGCTAGGAATCAGTCTGGCTTTCCCTTTGGAAGGCTTAGCCCATGTCTCCATAGACATGAACATACTGACTGGTCTTCGTCTCTCACCTCATTTGGCTGCCAGTTGGGGAATCAAAACCTTCTGGTATTGAGTTGGCTGTAGGTTGATTTGTGCACTGCTGTTGAGGTGCTTGGGGTGTCATTGTGTTAATATGGCCTCTGGTATGGTGGCTGGGTCTGCCAGAGGGATTTGGGGAAGCTGCTCTTGACTGATTAGTGTGGGAGATGAAATTGTGCAAGCAGCCAAGTAGACAGTGGATTAAAGCTAGTGTTTGAGAGGAAGCTGTCTGGCCATGCTGGTGTGGGCACCATGGACTCACTTCACACCAGCCATGTTCATGGCTTTAATTTTTGATAAAACAAAAGCTTGGCTGACTGTGTTTAGCCTTGCTCAGTTTGTACCTGGTGGTGGGATTCAGATGTCCACATTGACTGACCCAGTGGCCTGCCACCTTGGAATTCAGTCATTGTACTCACACTTGACAGGTACGGATTTTCCTGAAAACTCAGCGGTTGAAATGCTGTAGGAGCCAAAGTGGAGACCTACCTGCCTCTTGGCTAGTGAAGATAATGAAAGAAGAAATTAAGACCTAGGTACTTGTTGGGAAAAAATAGTCAGCAGTTTACTGCATTTTGCAAAATGGTCCTAAATACTGTGCTTTCTTTCCAAGGAAGGAGTTGCTGGATTCCTTTTGCAGATCGAATTTGGATCCAAAAGAACATGGTTGTATGGCTTTAGATACCAGGTTTGTGATGTGCAGTGTGCTTCAGCTGAAACAACAGTGAGGGATGCAGACTTGAGTCAGCGCTTTAACAGGAATTCAGAGTGATGCGGGTGTGTCTGAACTAGCAGTGAAGCTTTTCTTAGAAGCTGCAGGGTTGACAGCATGCTGCTGTGGGATTGCAAGGGGAAGATTTGAGTAGGGGAATGCAGTCAGTGCTTAAGCTGTATTGATGAAGGGGTGGTATCTGTCATGCTGCAGCTGGTTTGTGAGAGGTCCTTGATGCAGAATCTGTGTCAGGTGGTTCTGGACTCAGTGAGCTTAGAGGTCTTTCCCAACCTCAGTGATGCTGTAATGCCAGCAGGTTTGAGCCATGCAGGTACTCTTGCCAGGGTCAGTGATGGGTTCAGGTGCTGGACAACAGGTTATAGATACTGCTGATGGGAAGTTTTCTTAGATGTGTTTAGTGAAGCAGTTTGGATTTTTAAGCCACTATGTCAGAGGTGTCAATATAGGTTAAACTAAAACTTGCAGTGTCATGTAGCTTTTCTAATGGGCATGTGTCACCGCAGCATATTCTGATGTTAATTGTATGTTAGTTGTTTAAAAACCCACCCTGATTTAGCAGTAAGGAGCTAAATCTGGACAAGTGGTGTAAAACTAAAATTGTGCTGGATCAGTGTTAATTAGTGCAATGATCGTGTCTGACTTATGCTGTATCTAAAGATCACATTCTTATGGAGCTTGTTTCTAGTAAAGACCTGTTTCTAGTAAACATGTTCAGGTTCTGTACTGTCCAGGCTAGTTTGATGTGAAAACAAGTGACTTGGTGCAGTCCTGTGTGACATGTAAGCATTACCTGCTGATGGTAAATAGATAGCAAGACTCGTTCTGGTCAGCGAGAGATGAGAGCAGGCTGCTGTGACCTTGACCATCTTTGAGCCTGTCTGGTTATTTGCAGATTACAACTTGTTCTCATTGGTGCAGTTCCTTATTTCCCATGTGTAAAATGTGGTGGCTCAGGGTCAGGTGCTGTTGAGTGATTAAATTATTGTGGCTTTTTCATGTGACTTGAGCATGCCAGAACGGACAAGTGCGTGTTGGACAAAGCTGTCTGATTCTGTGTGTGCCGGTGCTCTGTGCAAAGTGTGCTGCTCCAAGTGTGCCCACTGTGCCTTCCATGGTGTGGGGAGGAGTTGTCTCCTGCCTGCACTCCAGGTGGGCATTTGGTGCCTCCAGTACCTGCTGCACTGCCAAGCAGCTGGAAGATTCCTCATGAAGAGAACTCTAGCCAGCAGTGTTAAATTATTGCTGTGTCTTCTCATTGTTGCTACAGAGCTAATGAAATAGTACTTTTCTTTTAAGCTGGGGTTTCAGATATTATAGCAGTTGGTTTGCTCTTAAGTGACCTCCATGGTGAAATAGCTGGCTCAGAACATGCAGCTTGATGCAGCTGACAGCCCTGCACAGTCTGATTCTAGGAGGCAATCATGACTGTTAACAACTTGCATCCTTGGAGGCAAATGGCACCTGTGCTTCCTGAAATACTGTCTGAGAGGTGGGGAGGGGAGGTGGAACAGCAGAGCTGTTTGCTTCTCACTGAGGAGCTGCAGATCTCATCCTAAGAGGAACGTGCAGGTAAAAATGAAATGGCACAGTGCAGCTCAAGGTAATTTCTGCTCCAAATGAGAGTGCTTGTGATGTGGGCAGGTGGGTGAGCTACCAGACTGTCTGCAGTAGAGATTAGCTTAAGCCTTCGTCCTTAGCACCAGGTAAAGCAGTGGATGGCTAAGGCCTAAGTGCTGTAACAGAAGCGAGGTAGGCAATATTTCTACAGCTTGAGATTGAGGGAAGGTATCTCAACAAGGGCATCATTTTCTCTCAGTAAATGCTAGTCTTGGGAATATCTGAGAATGAGATGGATCATCAGTATAAACCATTGGCTCTGCAGAACATGGCTCAAGCAGTTAAGCTGCACTTTGTACTGTGGCTTCCTGATGGATCCCAGTCTCACCCTGGAGTGACTATGCAGCCTGCAGGCACTTCCCTCCTGGTGGGAACAGCAGTGGACTGGGATGCCAGCTGCCTTTCTCAGCTTCCATTTTTCCTTCCTAGAACTGGCCTCTTCCATCTCCAGAGCATGACTGGTTACACAGAAGGGTTGCAAGGTCCCTGACCAGACTGCTGGGTGCTCCTTGAAGTAATGGTTTACAGCAGTGTGTGCATCACCAGGGAGGCATAACTGGCCAAACTTGCTCCCTTCTGACTGTGAATCCTGTGAGCACAAGGCTTTGGGTCAGGCTGCTGTGGCCACAGGAGAGTCTGCTGGATGCAGGCAGGGCACCTGGGCTGTCCCACACTACAGCAGTGGGGCAGCAGAGCTGTGGGTGCTGCTGAGTGCTCTGAGCTTAGACCTGCTGGTTAGAAAGGGCTGCTGCTAACTGGTGATACATACCACTCTGCCAGTCAGTCCCTGGTCACCCAGTTTGTCAAAGGGTCATCTTTAAGGTTGCAGGAGGGAGCTTGTGTGATGATAAAGATACATGACAAGTGTCTGGATGGCCTTGGCTGCTTGCAGAAGGGCAAGCCTGTGTTCCATGGTGTAAGTGCCAGGCTTACCATACTTACAGAATCAAAGGGCTCTGTTGTGCTGTGTCAGATAATCCAGAGTGCCAATTGCAGCAGCTCTTGGGACAGTTGACTGGAAACTCCTTTATTTTGCTTGGACTGCTGCTATTACAGCAACTTCTCAAGGAACTGGTGGTTTTTTAAGTTCTCAGATGTACTGACCCAACAGTAAAAGGCCTGCCAGTCATGGTGAAAATCCCCACACTCTTTCATTACATTAGGGAAGAATAAAAAGCTGTCCCTAATCCTGTAACAGGTGACTCACTGAAGGTCTTCAGACTCTACAGCTTCCTGTAGGGCAGCTTCCCTGTTTACCACTTGGGTTTTCATTGGGGAACTGGCTACAGCCAGGCTTCAACCACTGTGATGGGAATTTGCATAGGCTCCAGTACAGTTCCCCTAATGCAGTTTGTCTGTTCTGTGGAGATGCAGCAGGGTTTTTCCAAGAGTATCCATTACTGTAACCTAAGGTGGAGCTGTTAAATGTGGTGGTGGTGTGGGAGGGGCCAGGGCCAGCCGGTGGGAAGCAGCCTGTTTCTTTGGAAGTGCCCAGGTTTCTGGCATGGCACAGCAAGGACTGTACTTGACCTGGATATCACCTCTAATGTTGCTCCAGCCATTTCAGACCAAGCTGCTCAGGGATGAACAGGTGTTGGTGAATTGGTGCCTGTCTGCTCCCAGGGAAGCCTGCCTACTGCAGAGGGCAGCCCATTTGATAATGACTAGTTTTAAAGGCTGCAGATATAAGTGCTCATCCCAAATGATCTTTCATGCTTGCTGTGATGGTAACCAGTGGTACCCTAACTGAAAACCTGACTTTTGTTACTAGCTCACTTCCTAATGCAGGGGAATTCTGCATGTTAGTGCTCTGAAAATCTCTCACATATAGTGTGGAAACCTGCTTCTCCATGGTGGGACAGGGAAGGAATCCCCGGCTCTGAATGGACCAAATGCTACTGGAGTGTGTGTGGCTGATTCTGAGCCCCTGTTTCTGGGCTGAGCCTGTCTGAATGCATCAACTGGTGAAACTGGATCTGTGCTACTGGATCTCCCTGGCTGGGAGGCTCCCTGTAGCTTCTTTATGTATCGAGGAGGTGACTTGCATCTGACTTAGCTGCAGGGTTACGGTTTTTGGTGTGTGACCTGACTGAGCACAGTCACTGCAGCTGCAAAAGGTTGGTTCTGATGCTGGGACTGCCCTTGCTCTGAAGAGCAGGCTGTTCCAGTGCTGACTGAGTTCTGGCAGAGCCCTATGGAAAGCCATGGCAGTGTCAAGACTGTGAATAGTCTTCAGTCTTTTGACACTACAGCCTATCAGGCAAGTGACTTTCTAATTCATATTTGATCCCGGAGCTGCACAGCCTCACTCCCTCTGCTCCCACTTTTAAAGGAACAGATGTGGTGAGGTGCCAGGCAGTATGTCCTCAGCCCTGAGGGGAGGGTGTTTTGCCCCCGGGAGCAGTACCTAAATCACCTCTGGCTTGTGAGTTTAAGAAGTTACTCAGAAGTATTTCACAGTGGAGTTAACCTTTGAAACAGGTTCTACTGGGAGTAGGTGGTCTTGAAGGATGTGCAAAGCAACTTCTCTGTATTATAACACCATTGAACTTCTAAATGGCACAGTTCCTGGTTAGAGAACAGCATGGATTCCTTCTCTGGTGAACTAGGTAAGCAGACTGCTTCTCCATCTGCCAGGTAAATGTTTTGACAGTTCTACCTCTTTAAAGGTAGTGTTGGAGCTTGATTGGTCTGTATGTCAGAGGTGAGAGAGCTGGATGATCTGATACAAAAACATGGAGTCTTGGTGTGTAGTGGAGGTGTACAGCTCTTGCCCTGTTTCCAGTGTGTTGCCACAGAGATCTCCTCAAACCCTATTCACCAAGATTTTGGAAAACATCCTTGAAGTGCACTGGGGATATTGAAATGTAACGTATGAAGCATATGTGTTTCAGATGTTCAGAGCTGCCACAAGGTGCAAGTGAAGGTGTGCAGGAATGTTGTCCTGGGTGTCCATAGCCCAGAACTGAGTGGCTGTGCCACCAGAGGCTGGTCACGGTGGGAAGTGGGTCTTTGCCACCTTCCCTGTAATACTGCAATAATGTCAGAGGTGCAAGGAGAACGTGCCAGGCTGGTGAAGGGCAGTAAAGCTGTCTTGTAAGGTGCTGGAGATGTCTCTTGGTTGGGGTGCTGATAAAAGGCTTCCTTGGGAGTAGATATACCAAGCTTTAAAGCTCTGTGTGGCCCCTGTGACCGTCCACCAGTGGGAGTTTAGTGGAACTTCAGTGACATCTAAAACTGTTACGTGAAGACTGGTAAACATAGGCTTTCTTTGGAGCTGTGTCTAAAACAAGTTCAAGGCATAAGACCTTGCCTGTTCCTGGGGTTTTAACTGGGAACTGACAAACTCATGCTGCTCTGCCCTTCCACAAAAGCTTGAGCAAGCTGACATTCTGTAAGTGGGGTTATGAAATCATCTTCTCTAACCCATCGCTGCAACACCCTTGAGTAGCTTCAGGCTTGGAGGAAGTAATGACTGATCTAACTTTAAATAGTGAATTTCTCTCATAAGCCTCTGCATTTCTGGACAGGCTTGTGAAAGATGGCAGACAGGAGAAGTGGCTTCTGCTAAATTCTGTACCCAGGGTAGATAGTGGAACCAGGATTCAGGCTTAATTCCAGCCCTTAGAAGATGCTTCATCCAACAGAAATGGTTCCTAGTTCCAGTCAGTGATTTTTTCCCTAGACTTCTTACGAATTAGAGCCTAAATAGAGCCATCACTGAAATGGCTTGTTAAGTCCATGTATTGGTTTCCAGGCTCAGCTTACATTTGCAGGTAGAACCTGTTCCTGGCTCACACTTCTCCTATGTTGGGTTCTAGTTCTGAATTGCCCAAAGCAGCCCCTTCCATCACTCAGTATCAGTCAAGGTTCTAGAGTTCAGCTAGCACAGAATAAATTGCTAGTTGATAATGAGGCTTTCCCTTCAGGTTTTTGTAACTAAAACTGAACTTTCTTCTGAGAATGAACTGGTGTTACTGCAGCACTACCTGTATGAATGGTCTGGAGTTTAGTGCCAAACCAGCAGAGGATGGCTGTTCAAAGATGGGCTTTATGGGAGTGCTGAGTGAGAAGCAGGAAAGCCTGTATCCAAACTCCTCCAAATACCTCCCATCTCCCCATACTAACTCTTTGGGACAAGGTACACAATCTCACACTTGGATATGGGTGTAAGGCATCTACAGATCTTAGTGCAACAAGCAGGTCTCCCTTGGAGGAAACCTTAGCTTTTCTGTGAGTGGAGCAAACTTAACTAGTAAGTATCAGAACAGTACAAAGATTTTAAATACCCATGGTTTAAATATACTCCAGTAGCCTTTTAGAACAGATGCAGAAGCATTTTCTTGCCAAATAGGACTGTGACCTCTGAATATCAGCCTGATGGTGTCAGAAAAGGACACTGCCTACCCTTCAATATGCTTTGCACTGCTGCTCCAGGGACTTACTCCTTGCTGGCAGTTGACCAGCATATCATCTCCAGGTGCTGGTGAGTGCAGCCTGAAGCTGTGGAGTTTGCAGAATACTCACCAGTAAGGCTGGCAGGAAAGGGGTCTTTTCAAGTACTGCAGAATCAAAGAATGAGGTATTTGAGGAAGCTTTTGTGAGATTAATACAGAGCTTTCAAGGCAGAAGTTACCTTTTGGGGTAGTGCTTTGGACTCTTCCAGCAGGTCTCAGGTGCAGGTGATAAGCCCATCATCTGCTTTGCATCCTATGCAATCTCTGCATGCTCAAGTGTTGACACAGGTGATGAACAGGCCTTAGGTGTAAAGTGGTTGTGGTCCTCTACAACCTATGAGCCAAACTGCTTTGTGGTCCCAGTGACTAGATTGACAAGCATTTGGACCCAAATCCTTCATAGGGGAGGTTCTGGCACATGGAGAGGGTGACCTTTCTCCAAGGAATAACAAGCAGTGGTAATAGTTGAGTTTTTGCAGTCTCAATGTGTCTGATGAAGCTGCAATGGCACATTGAGTCCCAGGGCCAAAGCAAATGGGTTCTGTGAGAGAAGAGGCACCATTAAGGTGACCTGTGCATCATTGTGTGTGTCTGAACTCAGCTCAGGTGGTTGAAAGTTCAGTGACTGTAAAGCCCAGCTTTCAGCTGTGTTCTGCTGTGGTAAACCGATGTGCTTTGTTGAGCCTTGCTGTGAGGACACACACACTGGAGTTCCTCTTGGGACCTCGGGTTTTGGCCTCTAAGCAGGGGATGGTTGGCTGCTGGGGATGTGCCCTGCTGTGAAACTGGCCTGGGAAGGTGTTCTGTTACCAGTAGTGTTTGAACAGCACCTTCTTACTCATCTGGCTTTGGTCTGGGACTCTGGGTAGGTCACTTCCTCATCCCTTAGAGAAGTGTTCCTGGCTGTCAAGTGACCGTGTTAGTTGTGCACAATTGTTCCTTGTGCTGACTCAGCCATTCTAGCTGCACCCTGGTGAAAGAGATGGTGTTTGGGGAGGTGCCTAATGCATTTTTTTTTCTCTTCCAGCCTTGGGAGCTGCATATGGAACAGCAAAGAGTGGCACAGGTATTGCAGCCATGTCTGTCATGAGGCCTGAGCTGATCATGAAGTCCATCATTCCTGTGGTCATGGCGGGTATTATAGCAATCTATGGCCTCGTAGTGGCAGTGCTCATTGCCAATGCCCTCTCACCTGCCATCACGCTATTCAAGTAAGTTGCTGCATCTGGCAGTTCTGTTTCACATTGTCCTGTTGCTGTTTGATATTCTGTGTGTGCGTGGGTTTGGCTCAAGGGCCCTGGGAGGACTGGCAGGGCTAAATGCCCCTGGGCCAGCCTTAGGAGCACGGGTTGGATTCCAGCTGTCCTGCCGGACGCCCCAGCAGAGCTGCCTGCTCAGTTGGCTGTACTGGCTGTCACAGGTACATGGGGCATCCCACTGCTGCCGCTCCTGTGGTGGGGCTGTGCCTCAAAAGAAGCCGTGTATAGGCAGCACTGGGATAGGAGGCATAGCTTGTGTCACAGTGCCAGACTCTAGACCTGGAATGCACAGGTCTTTCCAATACCATCTAAATAGTTCTGCTGTTGCCTGGGAGATGCAAGTGAATAATTTATATGGTTTTGCTTTATGTGCTGGTAAATCAATCCTTGAGCTATACATTGGGCCTCTATAGCAGCTACAGTCTGAAACTTAATCTGCTCTTGGCTTCTGAGAAGAGCTGGAACTGGTGTGATTGAGACCTCCTGGAATAAAACAATGCTGCTGAAGTGTGACAGGTATCTGTGTTGCTGTACAGGCTGTACCTATGAGCAGTGTGCTTGGCCTAAGAAGACATGGTCTAAAACAGCAGACACAAAGGCTCCTTTGCAATTACCAGTTGGACAGACTGGGACTGCTCCTCAGGGCTGCTGTCCTGCTTGGAAAAGCAGACCATTCCTGACCAACTCCTGCAGTGCAAGACACCTGTATGTGCTGTGACTATATAAGGTTGCTAATGGTTGGAGATGAGCAGCTACTAACAGGCTGCACAGCACTGTGGGACAGGCATTGCTCCAAGTAAGTGCTGCTCTGACAGCACATGGAGCCTGCAGGTGGCTGAAGGGGCCGCAGACAAGCTGGTGGCCATGTGAGCTGCAGGCCCAGCAGCTCAGTTTGGTGTATGAGCCACACCTGAACTTCAGGTGAAGATCCTCCACTGCTGCGCATTTCTGAAGTGTTAGAGTTGGGAGTGTCAGTAAGATCTGCTTTAAAATGCACTGGGCTTGTTTGAAGCGTTGGGAGCTTAAGGCTGAGCGTCCTGTTCCTTGCCACTGAAACTCTTCCATCTCTGTCCCACAGGAGCTTCCTTCACCTGGGTGCTGGCTTGAGCGTGGGCCTCAGCGGTCTGGCTGCTGGCTTTGCCATCGGCATCGTGGGCGATGCAGGTGTCCGGGGCACAGCGCAGCAGCCCAGGTTATTTGTGGGCATGATCCTCATTTTGATCTTCGCTGAAGTCTTGGGTCTCTATGGCCTCATTGTTGCCCTTATCCTCTCCACGAAGTAAATGTTGCGGTATGATGTAAAGAGATGTAACAAACCTATGTTTAACAAAAAAAAAGCTCCAGAATGAAAATGGTTTCTCCAATGTGTACAGTTGTCCCAATTTGGTAGTTGATCTCTTGTAAATGCGCAATATATGTTAGTGACTCGTCTGTCCTGTGTGTACTTCAATATTAACTTGGATGGGCTGCTCCAAGCCTGCTGCATGGCTTGGGGTGGCCCGTGTGCAATTTTCCACCCATTGCTGTTAGTATTTTATGTATAAATATGAACTAGAAATGTAATTTTTTCTCTTCACTGGATGTTTATTTATAAAAGACTTGACATGTTCATACATCTATGGAGCAAGGATTTTCAATTTCCCATGCTATATATATTAATCTTATATATAGGTAGATTACACTGTGGGGTCAATTGTAAGTGCAGAGATTCCTTGGATGTAACTTTGATTCTAAAGATTGCTGTAGTGTCCTGGTACTGGAGTATGAGAATTTTGTGTTTTATTACAGCAATTGTCCGAAACACTCCAGTGTTTCAGTAGTAATCGCGTATGCTCCGGCATCAGTCGTGCACCCAGTGTTGGGTTACAAACTTCTACCATGTTTCCAAATAAAACTTCCTCACTACATTGCTGTAAGGTGTCCCCCTGGCTCTGATTTCAGCTGTTGCTGCTCCTTTTCGAAGAGGGTGTGGTCCCCTGGGGAGGCAGGTTTCTGTAGTGACTGGGCAGCATGCAGGGGTGATGCTGCAAGCTCAGCCACAACTTTCCCGTTCTCCTGGGCAGTGGGAGTGTGGTGCCCAGCTGCTGCCATGGTGAGCAAGGATGCAGGGCTGTGCTCACCCTGATCAACCCATCTGACTCAGGGTAGTGCTCTGTAATAGCCTGCGTCCAAGGGTCAGGGAGTGAGGGTGCAGGCTTGAGCCTGTGACCAGGAAGGGAGCTGCCTTGTCAGGAAGCAGGCAGCCTTTCCTCATGCTGAGCTGCTTGGAAGCTGTACTCTGAACAGTAATTGCCTCTGAAGTACCTCAACAATAGTCTCATCAACAAAATGGCTTCAGTCAAGAACTTGTATTTTTAACTTTTAAATCTGGGACCATTTGAGCTGGGAGATTCTGCTGCTGCAGCTACTGTGTGCTGGAGCATTTTCCTCTGTCCTGAGAATTTGAGTACTGCAAAGCTTACATGGGAGATGTGTTGGACCCTTTCAGTGGCAACGCTTGGTCCCAGTTAGCACTGGTAAGTACATCACCTTAATCCTCAGTCTATAGCTGAGAGAACAGGTGCTCAAGCTTTGCCTTGTTCAAGCCAAAATGTTAATATTACACAGACACCTTGTGCCAGCAGTGCCTTTGGTATCAAACTGTGGAGGGATATGTCACCTGGTTGGGAATGAAGATGTGGGGTACATCTGTTTCACCCAGATCCATGTTCAGTGAGTGTGGTGCAAGTACCATGAAGAGCTGTGGCTAGAGCATAAGAAATTCACTGAAGCTGTTCAGAGCTTCTAACCCGATGGGGGTGTTTGCCCAGGCCTGGTGCTACTTCTGGGCAGCTTGTGTGCACCTACTGGGCAGCTATCTCCAAACAAGACCATTCCTGAATGGTCTTGAATGTACCAGTCATTCTGCCACGGTGCAATTTCATAAATGTTCATGAAGATGCAGTTTTAACAATTTTAAAATGAATTGGCTTATTTTTTGCTATTTGCTGAAACACTGATCTCTTTGCAGTCACCTCTCAGCTCTGTGCCTCTGGGGTGGGCTGGGCTGGTTTTGCTTGGGAAGGGCTTTCCCTCGTGGCAGTGTAAGCTGAGATGGTGCTAGGGCTGTAACAGAGGTGTAAACTGACTGAAGAAAAATCCTGGATGCTGGATGAAGCAGTGCCCAGGGGAAGGGGAAATTCCTGCTCAGAATGGTGTTGGTCATTCTTTTCATCAGCAAAATGAGTAGAGTCTAAACCTCTGCATTAGACTTCCCCAAGGGGTTATAAAGGTTTATGCAATTTGTAGCATAATTGTGTCTCAGACTATAGAGGGGGCCTTCCTGGTGCAGTGTGACTTAGCTTGCAGCTGCAGTGTGAATCCCAAATCCAGGCATTGGAGAGGATGTCACCTCCAGCTTGCAAGTTCTGGTGAGAGGAATTGCTTTTGGCTTGTGTGGCAGGATAGGAGAGGGTCCCGGCTGGGGCTGCAAGTATGCTTAACATCCAGTTTTACCTTCTGTGAGGGGGACTTTCTGCCAATTTACAAGAACACAAGCACATTGCATTTAAGAGAGCAGCTAAACGCTGGTGGTAGCTCTCATCTCCATGGGTAAGAAGCGATAAAAAGGTCCTGTTTTCCAGGCACCCCTGAGGTCCCCTGTAGGTTGATGACACCGTGCAGAAGCAGTTAATAGGCTCAGGAGGGTGATGGGTACTTAGGGAACCAATGCAGGGACAGTCCCTTCAGTGGCATTTTGCTTCATGCCTTGGAACATGAAGCCTTTGTCATTAAGAAGAACAGAGCACGGGGGTGAGCATGGATGGGGGAGGATCATTTTGTGCCGACTACCTGCAAATAGACCTGGAGTCAAATTAACAGTCTGCACATGCTGCCTCGGCCAGGCGTGTCTGACAGCGATGCTCCGGATCCTCTGTGATGACTCCCGGGTGAAAACTAGCATTTCAAGTCCTTCGCTGGTGCTATTGCATCAGCACATTTCCCAGGTGGTTCGGGGCATTCAGAAAATTAGGGACCTTTTCGGTTTCTGAAATTCCTTTACTGCCAGGAGCATGGCAGCTCAGAGTGCAGTCCCAGCTGGCAGGAATTGACTCAGTGGTCGGTTTGGAAGAGGGGAGGGGTGGCTGTGCTGGCACAGCTGTGGTGCTCCGTTCGTGGCCGGGAGCGCTGCAGTGAGTCAGCCCTGCGGAGAGGAGAGGAGCGGGGCCTCTGCAGCAGCACAGCCTGTGCAGGCTCGGGGAGGTTCAGGACCTGCTGCCAGCACAGACAATGCCTCCACAGAGCCTGCTGACCTTGTTTTGTTAACCCTTTCACACTGTTTTTTGTTTGGCTTTTTCCAAAGGCTACAGATTCTTTTTTAATTTTTTTTTTTGGTTGGTTGTTGTTTTGTTTGTTGGGGTTTTTTTTACTGTTGTTGGAGAAACATTTTTAAGTATCAGGATTTTATCTGTGATTGCTCAGGGACTGGCTTTCCTAAGGAGATCTGGCTTACAGAGAAGTGTAGTAACCTGGAAAAGTAAATAAGGTTTGGGGAAATAAAAACCTTGTTATGAGAAACTAATCCCAGAAACCAAGTCGCTGTTTTCAATTACAGAGTAACAGCAGAGCTAATGACTACAACTCTCAGTAAACCTTGTTTCCTTCCCAGGCTGACCATGGGGATACTGATTTTAGGATATTTTGTTGTTTCAATCCAGCCATACTGTGCTCCGGTGAGAGTTACTTGTCTCTGACACACAGGATTTGCCGTCTCTGGCCTTGGTTCTACGGCTGTTAACTGTCTTTTTCTCTTGACATAATTAAATCAAACCCAGAGTGAGTCTTCCTGGTGCCACTTGCCCTGAAGTGGAAATTATCTGTCAAAGGATTGTGTCCCAAAATGCTTCTCCATTTTTGTTCCTGTTAAAGCTAATAAATGCTGTCCGTTTCTCTGCAAGCCACACTTCAGTGAGCTCCTGAGAGCCACAGCTCTGCAGCCCATATCACCGGGTTTCTGCCAAGCTGGTTCTTGTGTCACAACAAAAAAGAACACAGGGAAAAATCCTGCCCTGACCTTACAGTGTGTAAGGGCTGAGGCTTTCAGGGGGCCACACTACACCCACAGGGTACCTGCAGACCTCTGACAGCTCTCTCTGACCTGAGAGAGCACAAGCTGGATGGGACGTGGCTCCTGGCGAATAGGTGGCTTATGTTTGCCATTTTCCTTTCGCTGGACAAGCTGCCCTAACTACAGGCTCAAATTGGCTCTTCTGGATTTATTAAGGGGATACCAGGGGCTGTGTAAGTTCTGGACCCTTTTCTGGCACTTTGAGCTCCCTGTCCATGCTGTTACACCTGTGCTTTCCTCCTTTGCCTTTGGGAGAGGGGGAAAGGGTGACTTAAGTGACAGAGTGAATTCAGCCACCTTTTCCTAATGGCTTTGTCTGCATGAGGTAGGCTGAGGACAAATCTTGGGAAACCGTGTCTATTCCTAAGACTGGCAGTGTGTTCTAAGCAGCCTCCCTGGCTCCTGTGTGCCTTCCAACAATTTCTTAGACATCTTTGTGAATGCCTTTGGAAATCAGAAGACAAGGCTACATTTCCACAGCCCTCCACAGCCCCAGCCCTGCTCCTCCCAAGTGTACAGGTACAACTGCTCCTCCTGCCAGGCAGTGAACCTAATTTGGGAACTGAGCCAGGTTAAAAATAACTCAACCTGAAGAAAAAAAAACCCACGGTTGCTAAAGAAAATGCAAGCAAAACTACAGCCTGTGATTCTCTCAGGCTGGGGCAGTGAAGAGAAAGGATATGGAATTCATATTAGAGAAGTGTGCAGTATTGGCAATGCAAGACAGGGTTAATTTAATGCTGAGAAATAAAAGGAGAACATCCAAAGGGGTAAGACTTCAGCAGGACAGGTACATGCCATAGGTTGGGCTGGATGATGTACCTACAGCCTGGAGGAGCCGATTCCCATCGCTTGGCACAGGCTGTTCTGTTCTCCCAGCAGTGCAGATGGAGGGCCAGGCAGTCCCAGCGCTCTGATCCAGGCTTGGGACTGGCAGCCTGAGGAAGCCTTGCATCTGTGCAGCCACAGGGTTCTCAGGCTCTGTCACTGCTCCAGGTGGGCCTGGAGTGGGATATTTATGGTGGGTGTTCCTATCTGTGCAGTCAGTTATTTGCCTCTACCTCAGCGTCTTCCACTGCCAGCTAAAGTTACTGTCACAGCCCTGTCAGTCTGTATGTTCCTGGGGAAGGGACAGGCAGTTTGGGTGCCATATTTGCCTTTTGACATCCAGATTCGATTTAGCAGCTTGGATAGGTCCTGCCTTCTTCACAGACAAATAAGCAGGGCTGAGAGCTGCTTTTAGGATTTGTTTTCTAAAGTTTTAGTTTTGGGTTCTCCTCAGCTCCACCTGTATGAAGCAAAAAATCATTCCCAATAATACAATGCTGGGTGCCCTAAATGTGCATAATTTCATGAGGAAAACCTTAAAGCTCATCCATTTCCACCCCCTGCCATGGGCAGAGACACCTTCCACTATCCCGAGTTGCTCCAAGCCCTGTCCAGCCTGGCCTTGGACACTTCCAGGGATGGGGCAGCCACAGCTTCTCGGGGCACCCTGTGCCAGGGCTTCTCCACTCTCACAGGGAACAATTCCTTCCCAATGACCCATCTATCCCTGTCCTCTGCCATTCCTCCTTGCCCTGTCACTCCATCCTTTGTCCCCAGTCCCTCTCCAGCTCCCCTGGATCCACTTTAGGCACTGGAAGGGGCTCTGAGGTCTCCGTGGAGCTTTCCCTGCTCCAGGCTGAACACCCCCAGCTTTCCCAGCTTGGCTCCAGAGCAGAAGGGTCCAGCCCTTGGAGCATCTCTGTGGCCTGAAACCATTCTTAGCCACAAATTCGCAAAAGAGTGCTGCACATAGTTTTCCCAGCCCCAAGCAGCATTATTCCCATCTCTCCCTTTCAGGCCCCTGCGCTGGCATCCTGCTGACAGTAGGAGCAGCTTGTAGTGTGGACAAGCGCTGACATCATGGAATGAAAAGCCTGGCAGAAAACCTAATTAAAATCCAATTCCCGGCCAGATGGGGATGTTACATTCATACACAATTACATTCCCCATCATTTATCTTTCCTGGGACAAATTCATCAGCAGCGCCAGAGCCCACATATCGGGGCCTCATCAACTTCCCTCGGTTACATGGAAGGCAGCGGGCCCAGGGTGTCGGGATGGGGATTCCGGGGTGGAGGTCTCGGGACGGGCCCTCAGGACGGGGCCTCACGAGGGGATTCCCGCCGCCGACCTTCTCAAGATGGCGGCGCCCTTCCCGTGATGGCGGCTCCTCGGCTCCGTCACGTGCGCCAGGGCGGGCGGGGAATCCCGGCACGTGCTGAGCGCGCTCACGTGACCGGGAGCGGGCGGGGCTGCGGACGGAGGCCACGCCCAGCCC
>VZRZ01004964.1:0-29224 GCA_013398175.1 Climacteris rufus | reverse complement strand
TGAGACCGGGGTACCGGCGGTACCGGAGTGGCTGGGGGGCCAGGGCTGCTGCAGGTACCGTGATGTCCGGGGGTACCAGGGCTGTCCAGGGGTACCGTGATGTCCGGGGGTACCGGGGCTGTCCAGGGGTACCGTGGTGTCCGAGGGTATCAGGGCTGCTGGGGGTACCGAGGCTGCGGGGGGTACCAGGGGTGTGGGGGCTCCCGGACGAGCTGCCGACCTGACCTGGCACCTGCAGTGCCCAAGGGACGGTCGCCAGGTCCCTTTGTGCATCGGCTGTTGGCCCTCGCCCCCCACACTCCCGCCATCCCGTGTTCCCTCCGCCTTCTTTTGGAAGGAGATGGGGCGGGTGTGGTGTATGGCCCCTCTCCACTCGCCTCTCTTGTTGCCTCCTCTGCCAGCCCCGTAGCCCTTTCGCCATCACCACCACCTTTGAGGGGCAGCCAGTGAAAATCTCATTCCCGTGAGTTTTGTAGAGCCAGAGGCCAGGCAGAGAGGGCTGCCCACTGTGTCCTAGCTGGAAGAGCAGCTGTGCCCTGGCAGACATTGCAGAGCCCGTAGGAGGAGGTGCCAGTGGGATCTGCTTGCCCAGGATCATTGTCACTGGGGCACGGCCACCTGCTGCATGTGCTGCAGATGGCACCAGAGCTTGGTCTGTGTGACTGTCCCTCCAGGGAGGACCTGTGGGTGCGAGAGGGGAAAATCCTCAACCCAGAGAAACTCTTCTTCGATGAGAAGGGCTCTGCTGATGTCCAGCTGGACTGCAAGGACAGCATCATCGCCCCAGGCTTCATCGATGTCCAGATCAATGGTACAGTGAAGCCACGTGCTCTTATCAGACTGGGGGTGTCCCAGGTTTGTCCATCCCTGACCCCCAGCCCCACTGCAAGTGTCCTGCCCATGGCCACGTTTCAGCTGCTTGAAGGAGGTGTGAGTCACCCAACTAATCACAAAGAGCAATTTTGCCTGTGGTTGTTGCTGTCATGTAACTGATCCTCTTTGGCCAGGTGAGAGTTTCCTCTGAACTCATTTTTATCAATATTTTATCTTGCCCCCACACTGGCAGGATGCCTGCCCTAGCCATTGTTCTGTGGTAGCTAAAGTTGGAAGTCAGATTCCTCTTCAGCTGGGAATCCTCACATTTTGCCCTTCATTAAAATAAAAATATTGTGCTTGCAAAATGCTGGGGTGCTGTGGGGAAGAGCACTTCAGAGGGGCAGCAATGGTGAAATTTGTACTTGTGGAACCTTGGAATGTAGGACAGAACTGCTGGTGGAGCCCTCTGCGTCAGCACCCTACAAATGGAACATCTCCCTCCGGTCACACAAGTGTTTCTTTGGTGTTTCTGGGTGGGAAACATCCACTGGGAAAGCTGCAGTTTCACCTCTGTTTTTTCATGCAGGAGGCTTCGGGGTGGACTTCTCTCTGGCTACGGATGACTTCAAATCAGGGATTGACCTGGTCAGTCAGAAAATCCTCTCCCATGGAGTGACCTCTTTCTGTCCTACCCTGGTGACCTCTCCTCCATCTGTGTACCACCAGGTAAGGGGCCTTCACCCCTCCCATCTGCAGGGTGATCAGGGACTGAGATTGGTAGCAAGAGGTGGGAGGGTCAAGGCCGGTATAGCTGCTGGGGCAGAAAAGCTGTGGGCATGAAGAGCTGGACTCTACCCTGGGTTTTTTGCCCTCAGCCTTTACAATGCTGAGACAGCCATGTCTCCCAGGCGAGCTCTGCACAGCAAGGCTTGGAGACAGCTTTTCTTCTGTGGGCTGTGGTGGTCCCAAGTGGTCCAGCTACAAATCTTCCTGCAGGCCTGACATTTGGGTCTGATTTGGCAGGTTGGGGGGCTGTGTCTGACAAACTCCTTTCTTTAGGTCCTCCCTCAGATCAGTGTAAGAAACGGTGGAGTCCATGGAGCAGGTATCCTGGGTAAGTGGATTTGTCCCTCTTTTGCGCTACTCTAGGTGGGCAATTATGTTGTATATTGTTGAGGTGAAAGAAGTTATGAGCACAAATGGGGGCTGGAGCTCTCTCGGTGGGAGGGATGCGCAGGTGGACACAGACTCACCTTGTCCCTCATGCTGTGCCTGGCTTTTGCTGTGTTCTCTGTCATGGTACACACACTGCTCCAGCCCCTTTGGGCCTGCTGGGGCACTGGCAGTGGGGTGGCCTGGGTTGGCCAGTGGCCAGCACTGCATCTCTTGCTGTGCTGAGCTCACAGTTACCTGAGCCATGTGTTTTGCTGCAGAAAAATGGCAAGAGCTCAACTGGATCAGAGCAGACAGAGCAGGTTTCATGGTCCTTGACAGGGAGAGGAAGGGTCACGGCTCTTTGTTCCTGTTTGGACAGGGGCCCACCTGGAAGGGCCGTTCATCAGCAAGGAGAAGAAAGGGGCCCACCCAGAGCACTGCCTCCGCAGTTTTGAGGCAGGTGCCTTCCAGGACCTGCTTGCCACCTACGGCTCCCTGGACTGTGTCCGGATAGTGACCCTGGCCCCCGAGATGAGGAGGAGCAGTGAGGTGATCCAGGAGCTCACCGAGCGGGGCATCTGTGTCTCCCTGGGTAAGGGCTGTGGCACCCAAGGCTGAGGGGAGCTCTGGCAGCCCCTCCCTCGGGGCTGTGGCATCTCTAACAGGGTCTCGTGTGACTGGATGGGGTGGGATTCTCTTTTGCCTGGCCTGTGTGGAGTTGACAGACCTGTCATAAATGGGGGCCTCGCTTGATGCTGTCAGTCTGTCACGGCAAGGCCAAAGTTTGTATCGATTGAGGAGCTTCTGCAGTAAACACAAGGTGCTGTTCTAACACAGGGAAGAGCAGCAAACCTCTTAATTGGAGGTTTGATGACATCGAAGGGTTCAAACTCTGAAGTTCCACTGCTTTAGGCCTTATTTGACAGGTGAAATCATTTTCCAAAGGTTACTGTTGGTTTGATAACTCTGTTTTTTCAACTGGAAGTGCTGTAGGAGCCTCTCCCTCCAACATCTGGCTGGCCATTGACTTAAAACTGGCTGCATTTTTCTTTTCCTCTGCTTCATAAACTCTTCTTTGCCTCAGATCATTGAAGAAGTCTTTTTTGTTTTTTAAAGGGAGGAAGTTACTCAGGGTGAAATTAAACCTCAAGTGAGAAGGGCATTCATACAGCAGAGTATCTCTTCTCCCACAGTCACATAAAGAACTCCAGAATGGCAAGGTTAGCCCACAGAGCTGCTGTCCTGTTGGGGATACAGAATTATCTTTCTGGGTAGTTTAATTCCCATATACTTTCCTGGCAAAGTCCCCATTGTCTCTACTCCCCTGACACCTCTCTACAAAACCTTTAAGTATCTGAGGCCAGCAGAAAGGCATGTCATTGGACCTCGAACCCAGCTTGAAGGCAACTTGTTTTGAGCAAGGCAGCATGTGTGATAGCTGTGATGTGAACATTGAAGGTGTTCAAGTGAAGCACCCAGCCCCAGAATACCCCCCGGTCATGATCAGACTCATCTGTGTCAAGCCTGCACCTCAGACCTCAGGCCAGGGTGGGCATCAGAGCAGAGTCCAGTGATGAAGTGTCTTCACTCTTATAGGGAAATAAATGAAGAGGTGGGCAGAGGAATCAGGCATGGGTCTCTGTTTCCAGGTCACTCAGTGGCTAATCTGTCCCAGGCCGAGGAGGCTGTGCAGCACGGCGCGACCTTCATCACTCACCTCTTCAATGCCATGCTGCCGGTGAGTCCCCACAGGCACCTGCCCTGTGCCAGGATTGCTTTTGGGCTTTCTCTCCTGCTCCCCATGGGTCCATGTTCTCTGCAACTGGTTTTGTACCACACTTTGCAATGAGATTTTGGCACTGAACCTCTGGCTTCACATTCCTACTGCTGAATCTGAAACAGAGTCAAGGCTGTAGCAGACTCTTGAAATTCATCTCCGAGAAGGACCAGGACATGTTGGTGGGTGAGAGCTGGACATGCCCTGGCTGTGTGCATCCAGACCCCCGCTGTGTGCTGGGCTGATCCCCCAGCGTGGGCAGCAGGGGAGGGGGGAATTTTGCCCTACTCAGGTGACCCCACTTGCAGAGCTGCCCCTAGCCCTGGGGTCCAACATGGAGCTGCTGGAGCTCCATGGAGGAAGTCCAGAAGAGGCCATGAAGATGCTCTGAGGGCTGGAACCCCCCTGCTCTGGAGCCAGGCTGGGAGAGCTGGGGGTGTTCAGCCTGGAGAAGAGAAGGCTCCAGGGAGACCTTAGAGCCCCTCTTCCAGTGCCTGAAGGGGCTCCAAGAGAGCTGGAGATGGACTTGGGACAAAGGATGGAGTAACAGGACATGGAGGAATGGCTTCCCACTGCCAGAGGGCAGGGTTAGATGGGATATTGGGAAGAAATTCTTGGCTGTAGGGGTGGTGAGGCCCTGGCATGGGTTGCCCAGAGAAGCTGCGGCTGCCCCATCCCTAGAAGTGTTCAAGGCCAGGTTGGACAGGCTTGGAGCAACCTGGGATAGTGTTCCACCCCCATGGCAGGGGGTGGAACAAGATGAGTGTCATGGTCCCTCCCAACTCAGACCATCCTGTGATTCAAGGCAATGCCCAGGTTTGCCTGGTAAAGCTGTTAGGCACTGTGTGATAGAGATGGCAGCTGCATCCCCTGAAGGGAACAGTCTCAGACAATGAGTCCTCGTTATGCTCCACAGCTTGTCCCCTTTCTCCCCTTGAGCAGTTCCACCACCGTGACCCAGGCATTGTGGGGCTGCTGACAAGTGACAAGATTCCTGCTGGGCGGAGGGTCTTCTATGGCATGATCTCTGATGGCATCCACACCAACCCCGCTGCCCTGCGCATCGCCCACCGAGCCCACCCCAAAGGTGAGCCATGGCAGTGCTCACAGTGTCCCCAGCCGCTCTGAGCACTGCGCCGTCTCCCACAAGACTCTTGTGCTGCCCTCACTGCCTGGAAGGTCACAGCCACGAGTGCTGATCCCCCAGTCCTTTTGCTTTGGTGGGATGTGGCTGGAGACACGTGGCCCCTCTCTGGGAGGGTCAGCAGTGCTTGGAGCTGCAGCAAAATCAGCTGCAAAGCTGACAGGGCCCCTTTTCTTGTGTTCCGCAGGCCTGGTGCTGGTGACAGATGCAATTGCTGGCATGGGGCTGGCACCGGGTCGGCACACGCTGGGTCAGCAGGTGGTGGAGATCGATGGCCTGAACACCTACATTGCAGGTAAGCACCTCTTGCTGAAGAGCTGCACACAGCCCTGCCACTGGCACCGTTCCTGGGGAGCTGAGCACACCTTGCTGTCCCTGTCAGTGTGCGATAGCACTTGGGTTTGATGCCTGGTGGATGTGCAGTGACTTGGCCTTAGGGACAGTGAGGCTCCTGGTAAAGAGGAGAAGTGTGCTACCCTTGTGGAGTGAGGAGGAATCTGTCCAGTTGTAGCTGTCTGTAACACCTTTGAAAGCATCATCGCCCAGTGTCATGGGTGCCAGAGGTTCAGGGAGATTAGAGAAATCTTAGAAATATTTACTGTCCCTTTTCTTTATTATAACATTACCACTTCTTGCTAACTACATTCCCTAAGTTTCAAGTTTCCAAGCAGCTGAAGACTGGAAGATATTTCAGAGAAAGATCATTCCTTTCTCCATTCCCTTCCTCCGGCAGCAGGTGTCTGCATTGTGAGCTGGATTTACCCAGTCCAGCTGGTCTGATGGTGGAGCTGGGGATGACACCTGGGTACCTCTTCTGTCCTCCAGCATGGGCTCTCTCTTGCCTCTGTCTCTGGCAGGACCTTCAGTTTGCTCCTCCTGCCACCCAGTATTTCTGCCCTTCTGGTCCCATTATGCTTCCTCAGTGCCCTGCTTCTTGCTGTGAGCCGTGGGAGCTGCTCAGTGCCATCCTGTTCCTCTCCCAGGCACAAAGACCCTGAGTGGCAGTGTGGCGACCATGGACACGTGTGTGCGACACTTCCAAGAAGCCACAGGTAAGGGAGCATTGTCCACAAGCTGTTGCTCCCTATGTTGACATGGGAAGAGGTCTTGCTCTTGCCAGCTGTGTCCATTCCATCAGGAATGTTCCCTCTCACCTGAGACATGAGAAGGGCTGAGATCAGTGCCCTCAGATGAGCCCCTTTTTGAGAGCAAGTTTCATTTTAACCCATAGCACTAATGAGAGGTGATGTCTCCTGCTCCTTCCTCACAACAGTGACTGATTTTCCACTCTCCATATGCTAGATGTTCAGTTCTATGCCTGTTCTCTCCTGTAGGGATATTTCCCTTCCCAGCTCCAGGGGTCTGTGCTGAGGGTGTTCCAGCTCAGGTCCATGCCCAGCTGACAGTTGCCTTGTCCAGGGGGGTTTGGCCCGCTCTGGCAACGGGGCTGTGGCTGCCCTAATGTCTCCACAATTCTCTGTCCAAGGGTGCTCAGTAGAAACTGCGTTGGAGGCGGCGTCTCTGCATCCCGCCCAGCTCCTGGGGATTGAACATAAAAAGGGGACACTGAATTATGACTCTGATGCAGGTACTGGTATGGGGACAGGAGTTAATGGTATGGGGACTGCAGGTACTGGTATGGGGCCAGGAGGTAGCGGTATAGAGACAGCAGGTACTGGTATGGGCACAATGGTGTCAGGACTCACGAGTGCTGGAGCAAAGCAGGGGCTGCTGTAAGTGCATCTTCATCCCCTGTTTCAGTGGGAGCTGCAGGGAGACTTGCTCTGCCTGGGATTTGCTCTGGGCTTTTGCTCCAGTGTTTTTTTACTTGGATGCCGCTGGTTTTTGGGAAACGCTTTGGAGTGCCCCCCCACATTTCAGCTGAGCAGGGAGCAGAGCTGACACCACCAGAATGGCACCGCAGTGCTGCCCTGGGCGGGGGAGAAGTTCTTCCCTATTGAGCTCAGCTCTCCCCAGCCAGCTCCATTCCTCTGACAGCTGCTTCCTTTCTCTCTTGTCTGACGCAGATTTCCTAATGCTGAATGACAACCTGTATGTGCAAGCCACGTACATCGCTGGTGAGGAAGTCTGGCGACAGGATGCATCGGGCATGTGATGCTGGGCTGTCCCAGTGCCCTCCAAGGCTCCCTGGCACTGTGGTTAGCAGCTCTGGCAACAACCCCACCTCTCTCTTTTGGTCTTCTTTTTTCCCAATTCCTTCCTGCAACTCCCTCAAAGGAGCCTCATACCAAAGAGCTGTGTTTTCTAGCTTCCAGTTACAGCCATGCCTGCCACGAATTTGTTGGTGCTTAGTTGGTGGCATGGGGAAAGAAGGCAGCTGTGTGCTGGCAGGGAATGCCAGTCCTGGAGTGACCTAAGGGACTGCACAGCTGTCCTGCCCCCAGAGAGGTGCTCCTGTTGCCATCTGACAGCAGTGAGGAACTGTCCCAGCCTTTGCACTGTTTATACAGCACACACTAACCTGCCGGAGGCAGGCTCAAGCCATTCCCATTCCTCTGCCTGCTGTTTGCTTCACTTCCAGCCATGACTTGTTAGACATCAGCTTCCACCAGCTCAGCTCGCAGCTCTTCCCGTGACAAGGTTTCTGTTGTGTCAGCAGAAGCTGAGGATCACATTCAGATCTCCCGACAGCCCTTGTGCTGTGTGTCCTCGGAGCAAGGCTGCCACAGCTCGCTGACTCAGTGCCGTTGTGGGGCTGAATCCTCAGGCAGAGATCAAACCCAGGAATACCAAGGCATTGCTAGTCCTTTGTGCCTTTTCCCTGCGTGGGCATTGACTTCACAGAGCTGGAGACATGGATGGCATCCTGCCACAGAAAACAATGTTCCTTTCACTCTTTGCTCTGTCTGGATGGGTTCTGCAGGCTCTGTGCCAGCCATACCAAGAAGAGTCTTTGCATCCTCTGATGGGTTTGTGCATTCCTCAGGCCATGGATGTGGAGCTTTTCCTTAGGGGATGCGTCCAGACTGGTGGTGACAGGCTCACAAGCCCTCAGTCCAGCTCACGCCCTGAAGGAGAGGAAAACTGTAGTGGGATTCTGGCCTTTCAAGACAGCTATGATAGCTCATTATTCTGTGCTCATTATTATCTTTTCCAATACCGTCAGCTCTTGTCCTGACATTCAGACACTTGTATGCGAGCACTGATGCTGATTTTGACCCTAGTCTACCACAGTCAGAATAAGCCTCGAGATAAGTCTCAAGACAACCTCGGTAAGGCTCAAACCAATGAGGTGGTTTTTGTAGTGAGGGAACAGCTTAGACAAGGGCTAAGTCTCAGCAAGTGTGGAGATTGCAAGGCAGACAGAAGTCTGGTTGAGATTGGCGGAAGTGTACTGATTTTTCCTGTAACATTTTATAACCTTTAGTTTTCCCAGCACTTTAGAGCCCTTTTGGAATCACTGTCAGCCTTGGAGAATTTCTAACATCAGTTGCCAATGTCAAGATAAATTATAACCTCCACAGTCTGAAGCATTTGAGAGACAGCAAACCTCGTGCTGTGACACGTGCCATGCTGCTGCAGTACCAGCCTCATAGGGATCTTCTGGCTGTTGTTGAAAAGGATCCAAGGGAGGGAAAATGCCTATGAAACAAGGTGTCTAACTTTTTATTTACAAAATTAAATAATCTAAAGGAAATGTAAAATAGAAAGGGAATTAGGCAGTATCTGTAGATGTGTATTAGCCTTTTTTGCCTGCCCGTGGTGGTGCGGGGTGGCAGGGCGTGTGTCAGGCTGGCATGCGAGGGGCCGGAGCTCGTGTGCTCGCTCCTGCGGGGACTGGGCCCAGGGAAGGCGGCAGCTGCGACCCTGCCCGGCCGTGGACACACTGTGTCCCACAGGTCCCCGTGGGGCTCGGGGAGCAGCAGGGAGGCTCGGCGGTGCAAATGCCGGCGCTGGGGGCTCGGCCCCGCCCGCCCTGCAGCGCCGCAGCCCCTTCGGCCCCGAGCCCTCACAGCCGGAACGGGAGCGCGGGGCGCGGCCGCGGCCGGAGCGCTGAGGGCGACGCACAGGGGCCGGCCCGGCCGCCCTCAGCCCCGGCCCGGCGCGGGGAGCCCCGGGAAGGGTCCGGGCAGGGCCCCGGGGAGGCGCCGAGCGGGCCCCAAGCTGCAGTCGGCAGTGCCGGCCCGGCCCGGGCGGAGCTGCTCCCGGAGCCCGCAGGCGGCCCGTGACCGGACGTGGGCGGTGCGGCGGGGCCGCTTCCTGCGGGGAGCCCGGCATGGAGCAGGTAAGGGCGCTGCTGCTCGGCCCGCGCTGAGCCCCCGTCATTGCAGCGGGCCCGACTCCCGCAGGCTCTCCTTAAAGACCTTTCCAACGCTGGTGCTTTTCCCGGTCCTTCCTCACCTCCTTATCCTGAACATTCTTTTCGCTCCCAGTGCCGTGTAATCTGCCTGGGCCACAGGCGGGCTGCGACCCTTAGCTTCCACCTGCTCAGCAGGAGGCAGCCAGCGTTAAAGTACAGCACCTGGGCTCTCAAGGGCTTGTGCTTAGCGTAAAGATAAATTCTGTGTGTTGCCAGATCTGTGCTAAAGGAAAATTTCTTTCTGTTGAGACATTATGCCTTAGAATAAGCTTCAAGAAAAATGAGAAGTCTTCCTTTTGGGACCTCTAAAAAGGAACGAGTGGAGAAAAAGATGAAAAAAAAATAATCTGTGGGAACTCCTCGCTTGCCAGGAGTAGAGGGGTTTCCTGCTAGTAAGAGCTCGTTGCTGTAATTTTTGTAATGAAGAGGGCTCATTTGGTGCTCTCCATACAGGTCATGTGTCCCCGTGCTATGTTGATTTATGCTATAAATGAGCTGTTACACAGCACACCTTCAGTGTAAAGCCAGGCCTGATATCCTGTGAGAGAGAAGGCTTCAGAAAATTCAGGTTTAGAATCAGTTTTGGTGGTTAGAGATTTGTGCTTCTAAACATTCTGCCTTCTTAACCTGATGTCCAAGGCTCCCCAAGGTGTGTTCCAGGAGGAGCTGCAGTGGTGCACTGCGCAGCTGGAGGCAGATCTCCACCTCACTCCACACCCCGAACTAGGTACGTTACTCTTTCCCATACACCCCATATTTCAGCCTCAGGTGTGATATTTCTGTTTCTTCTCTCATTTATGTTCCCTGGTCTTGTGTTATTTGGGATTTATTCTAAACACAAAACAACGTAAAGCATTGAACTTTAAGGACTGTGTGTCTGGAAGCATCTTTATCTTTTGTTCCTGTAGTGTTTGTTCTCCCCGTTTTCTGTATTCTTTGTCATGTTCTCATTTTCCGATGTAATGGCTTGTTTGGTTCTGCTACAGATAGGCCTTTTTTCCATCTTAAGGAGGTACTGTGGCAGTGTGTCAGGCCCTTAAACACTGATAGGTTTATTTTTGTGAAGCTTGTTCCAAGAAAAAAAATTACAAGGAAGATAAAATTCTCTAAGGTCATAGTTTGATCTCCACTTTGTAAAGAGCTGCAGACATGTCTTGCTCCTGCTCCATACTTAACCGTATGAGGGGGCTGTGAACCCTCTGTAAGATGCCCAGGTGAGTTTTTGCTGGTGCACCTGAGGATGGAGCAGTGTGTCCATACCCCATGCTTGAGCATCAGACTCTGAGAAGAATTAAGTCTAAGAGAGTTGGGATTGTTCAGCCTAGAGAAGAGGAGGTTCTGGGGAGGCTTTAGAGCCCCTTCCAGCACCTAAAGGGGCTCCAAGTGAGTTGGAGAGGGGCTCTGGACAAGGGCCTGGAATGACAAGACAAGATGGAATGGCTTCCCACTGCTAGAGGGCAGGGTTGGATGGGATATTGGGAAGAAATTCTTGGCTATGAGGGTGGGGAGGCCCTGGCACAGATTGCCCAGAGAAGCTGTGGTTGCCCCATCCCTGGAGTGTCCAAGGCCAGGTTGGATGGGGCTTGGAGCAACCTGGGATAGTGGAAGGTGTCCCTGCCCGTGGCAGGGGGGGGATGAGCTCTAAAATTCCTACCCAAACTATTCTTTGATCAGAGCATTTTGTTAGACCTGTGTCCTGTGCAGGTCCCCAGTGCCCAGCAGCAGGGAAGGTATCTCCTGGAGGGGAGGCAGGAGCTGAGCACACAGACGAGGCTGCAGAAGCAGTGGCCTGGCTGGAAAAGGGCCCCTTTTTCACAGAGCTGAGCAGTGCTGCTGATGGTACCCAGGCTCTGCCTGGAGTCCCAGTCACTGGAGAAATCTGTGGTGAGGAGGCAGATCCAAGCTCTAGCCAGGGATTCAGGGTCTGGATCAATTAGTTATTTGGCTACAGCAGTGTATGCATTAGATCCTCAGCTCAGAATAATTCCCAGGTGTGGGAGGGGAGCAGCTCCCTGAAGCTTTCTCTAGCTTTTGCTGTGTAACAGGCCTGGATTACAGCCAGCCAAACCCCCTGAAATAAGAGTACACGTGCTCAGGACCCTGAGACTCAGGTGCTGTGACGATATATCCCACTTCTGTCCTGCGTGGGTGCGCTGGGCCCAGCATTGCTGGCTGGAAGAGGGAGGGGATTGTCCCGCTCTGCTCTGCACTGGGGCAGCCTCACCTCGAGTGCTGGGGGCAGTTTGGGACACCACAGTATCAGAAGGATTTAAAACTGTTAGAGAGTGTCCAAAGGAGGGACAGGAGGACCGTGAAGGATCTCGAGGGGAAGCCATATGAGGAGCAGCTGAGGGTACTTGGCTTGTTCAGCTGGAAACGAGGAGACGGAGCAGAGACCTGAGCAGGGGCTGCAGCTCCTCCTGGGGGGCAGCAGTGGGGCAGCTCCTATTTCTGCTCTCTGTGAGCAGTGACAGGACTCAAGCAAATGGCTGGAGCTGTGTCAGGGGAGGGTTAGGCTGGATATTAGGGAAAGGTTCTTACCCCGGAGAGTGGTCAGGCACTGCAGTTGGGAGAGGTGGGATGTGCCCATTCTGCAGTACTAGTGCAGGACATCAGGCTGTTCTGTGACTTAAAGTGAGTGAGACAAACACTACTAGACTATATCTAGAGCTCCCAAAGAGAGGTCTTGGGGACCACTGTCACAGAACAACTGTGTTTTATAGATAATTTGCTCTGACACAAAAACTTTGGATTCCTGTTGTGGTCAGGCTGGTTTGTATGACAGTCAAGCAAGAGTCCTGCTTTTCAGGGTGTGCTCTCTGCTCAGATTTTTTCCAGTTTTCCAGAACAAAGACACTGAGCTAGGTTCTGGGATTTGTCCTTACCTTGAGGGAAGGATTGCTGAGCTCTGTGTAGCTTCTGTGCCATTAGCAGTGCACTTACTGCAGTGGAAGAGTCTGACTGTATGTAATAAGCAGTTAAGATTTTTTTTTCCCATCCAAGAACATCTCGCAGTATTTGAGCTTCTAGAAGCACTTAGAGTTCACTTTTAATCAAATGCTAATTGGGGCTTAGTCAGAGGTGGTATGAACACATAGCACATTCAGAGAACACTCAGTCATCAGCATCCCACAGTGTGGATTTTAAGGCCCACCATAACCTGTTTCTTGTCTCTCTTGGTGTTTTTCTGCATGCAGCAGAGGAGACCCAACACATTCTCAAGGTCCTGCACTCCCCTGAGACTCCTCCTGCAGAAAAGCAACAAGTGATGAGCAATGTGTTTGGGGATTGTTGTCTCAAGATGGATGAGGGTCAGAAGAGCATGCAGAAAGGTGAGCTTGAGCTGTCCCTCAGGGGTTGGTGAGATTTGGTTCTTTTCTGTAGATTTCTTAGATTGCAGCTTTAGATTGAGTCACCTCTCTGGGCAGTGCCTTACAGTGAAAGCTGCAGTGGGATCCCTGCAGTAGGAGACTGGTGTACGGGTAACACCAGTATTGAACAACATTCTTTTATCTTCTCTAGGCATAAAACCTGGTGTTGTGGAAGTACAGCCAAGCAATGGGCAGGCTGCAGATGGTGTGAAACAGTCTGACCCAATCCCTGAAGCAAAGCCAGAGTTGTTCATGTCATCTGGCAGCAGCTTCCAATTTGATTTCACACTTTCCAAGACCGACCCAGAAGCTGACCCTGGTGACAGTGGTGCTGAGCAGATACAAAGCAGTGTCAGAGCCACCAGGCAGGAGAACTGGAATGGAGCCTTGAGATTTGCTGCCTCTGGACAAGAACCCAAGTTTGCTTTCAACTTCACCATTCCAGATGAAGACTGTCCTCAGCTTGAGTTACTTCCAGCAGGGCAACATACAGAGTGTACAGCAGATCCTTCACTGCCTGCTGAATCAGCAAATCTGACACAGGCTGCAGCCTTGCAGAAGCCTGAGGTGATTCAAGGGAATGCATCCAAAGGGGATAGTAGCCATGTCACATCAAAGGTCCCCCAACCAGAGATTGCCCCTGCAGATGAGGCAGTGACAGAGGAATCACCAGGAGGTGGAGCTGCCCAGAAGAAGAAAAAGAAGAAACAAAATCCGACTGTCAGTAAAAAGAAGACAGAAGAAACTAAGACTAGCAGGAAGGCAAAGGCAGAAGCTAACAGCTGTCAAAATACAGATACTTCCCATCAGGATGAGAAGACCTCTCAGGTAGTTAAATCTTGATGGGATGCCATAATTTATAAATCCTTGAGTTAACGAGATACTTTATCTCTTTGCACAGATGCTTACTTCTTCCAGCAGCTGTTTCTTTGCTGCACAGCTGATGAACCTGACTAGTCCAAAGGAAATGAATGGTCCTCCAGATTTGTGCTGAAACATTTCATGTTTAGGCTTGTGACAGCTAATCCTGGGGAGCTGGATGCCGTGTTTTCTTAAGAAAATGAAAATAGGAAATGGAGGTAGCTGTCTTCAGTCAGCACCAAGCTGGTGCCTGTGGTGGCTGGGCCAGGCCCTGCACTTCTGATGTGCATCTTGCAAGCTTAATTGCTTTCGTAGTGCAAGGAGCAAAGCCAAGGCACAGAGCTGCCACCTGGTATAGCCAAGGGCCTGGGGTAAAGCTCAAGGGTGTTTCCAAGAAGGTTTGTCTGAAAGGCATGGCCCAGAAATCGCCTGAAGTTGCAAGTTATGTGTAAACACACCATTAAGGCACACCCTCAGGTTTTCTGTTCTGCTAAGGTCCAGGTCTTCATTTTATTGTACTTTCCAGCACTGGTGTAGGTATTATTAGTGCCAAATAGTGCCAGCTGAGCAATACTGAAATACAAGATTGCACAAAACCTTCTTTTACTTAATGTTTTAAAAGGAAATTGCACTGAGTGTTCACTTGCCTCTGAAACATTCCATCCAAAGGGTTGCTTCATCACCACCCCTACCAGTAAACACTGCTGAGTACCAGAGAAGCAGGAAGACCTGAAGGTGAGATAAAGCCCTTCTAGTCCTTTGGAAGGAAGCTGTTCTAGGTGAAAGGAGACAGTGTGAAGGCTTTTGTATTTACATGTACACAACAGTTAAGAATTTCTTCAGTCCCAGGTACAGCCCTGTTTCCTTCTCTCACTGCTGAGTTAGCCAGCTGGCTTTGCTCGATGGGACTTGGCTTCCGCCATCTCCATGGACTTTCAGCTTCCTTCTTCTCATGTGTTTCTGGTTGAGCAAGCACAGAGGAGCTGAGAGAGAAGATTCAGCTTCTGACCTTGTCCACTGTTTGTTTTTTTGATTTTTTTTTTTGTTGTTAATGTTTATTTCTGCGATCTGTGAGTGTATTTGACAGCTTCTTTCAGAGGAAAGGCCCTGAACAGCTTTCCAGAAAACAGCATCTTCTGAATGGCAGCCATGTATTAAATCCATGCAATAGAGGCAGTGAGTTGCAACTAAATATTTGCTCTCTGCTTTTAGTTTATCTGGTGAAAAATACTAGAGGGAAAATGTCACAAAGTCTATCAAGTGATCAGCAGAACATGATACTTGGAATAGCCCTGACTTTATGGAGTTCCCTTTTATTCTGTGTAGCAACTGTTGCTGTAATTTTTGGGTGACTTACTTCCTCTTGCTCACTGTGCCTCATGTTGATAGCAGTCAGATGAGCAGCTACGGAAAGAGGTGGACTGGTGTGTGAACCAGCTGGAACTTGGCTTGAAGACACAGAAACCCACTCCAAAGCAGGGTAAGCACTGAAGGAGATCTCTCTCCTGTGGGAAACACTGGCTGGAATTCAGGGGCAGAGCCAGCAGCGAGCCTTCACCTGTGTGTTGTTTCTCCTTTGCTGCAGCTGAGGAGGCTTTCAGGGCCATCAGGACACTGCGCAGTGACAAGGCTCCACTGGTGAAGAAGCGTCAGCTCATGAGAGCCATGTTTGGAGACTACAGGAAGAAGATGCAGGAAGAGCTGTGCAGGGAGCTGAAGCTTATGGAAACAGGTAGGAGAACTTTGCATGGTGAGAAGAAAGGGATTCAATCTTGCCCTGTTGCTTTGCAGAGTGGGGCCTCACTATATGAGGTGACTGAACATCTCTTACGGCTCTTTTGTCCCCTCTTTAAGCTGCAAAATCTGCCAGGATCGTGGAGGTGAAGGGAAGCATCCGCAAGAAGAACGGCCAGTTCATTCGGAAGTCCTTGGGAGCTTGCAGGAAAAGCCAAGGTTCAGCAGAATCCCCTTTAGAGCCACACAGGACACTTAACACAGGCTTATTCAATTTCACAACTCCCCAAGAAGAATTTCACTTTAATTTCTTCTAGAAAAGTCACTTAGACTAAAACTGTGGCAACAAAACTGTGCCCAGATCTCCTGTAAACTGAAGAACGGTGGAAAGATGCTGTGCAGTAGGAAATGTCATGCATGAATTTCTGGAACCTCTTCCAGAGTGCCTTATCTAGAACTTTAAGCCAGATCTGCCTACTATGCATGTGACCCAAAAACTCAGCCTGCATAGTGCTCCTCTGTGCTCACACTGTAGAGAGGCGCCTTTGAAAGGGTCAGCAGTGTGGAAGGATCTGCTTTTCTTCCTGCAGAATGGACATTAACTGTAGAATCTTGTCTTTTATACCATGAGATTTTCCCATTCTTCTGTTGCTTCTGATTAGAGCAGAGCTGAGGTGGCAGTGCATACAGCAGGGAATGGTTTGGAATGAAGACCCATCAGTGGATAGGTGGATGCATCCACTCCATGAGTCTGTGTGAATGCAGCTTCTGGCATCCAGCAAACACCAGCAGTGTGTCATCCCTGACATCGAGGAGCATGAGCTCAGGGTCTTGGGGGAAAGTGAGTGAGAACCATTTTTGCTCATTCATCTCTTTCATTGACAGGTACAGACTTAGAATAAAAATGCACATCCTGATTTAATTCAGCCTAGGGATGTAAGGACAGTTGTTTCCAGACAGGGAACCTGTTGCTGAAGCCAGGTTCTGGACAGCTATGAAGGATGTACAATCAGTTCTTAAACGAAGTTTACTTTATAAGTAGCCCAGTCACAACCACCAGTGACTCAGAGGGAAAATTAACTGCATGCCAACCTTGGGTGGTGATAAAATCAACTGTCACAGCCCAAAGACTCTTTTCCGCTTGATTTACCTTAAATTTTGGCTTTTTGAGTATGTGTCTCCAGTCAATACTGCTTGAGCCACTGAACCCATCTCCTAAGTTCATGCAGAAAACCTTCCCCACCAAGCCTAAAAAAGGAAGGAAGAGAAGTGCTGTGAAGGGCTGCATAGTATCGGGTGTCCCTAGAGAGCAGTGCTTTCTTCCCTTTTATGGTCCAGTCAGCCAGGGTGAAAAGTGAGAAATGGGAGTGGGAGCAGATTGTAGGGAGTGCTGAGAACAGCTGAGAGATGGTGAAAAACATTGGCTGGGAAAGACTAAAAACCTGATCTTGGCTCCAAAAAGTAAATTTTATTACTAAGCTCTGATGCAGTCAGTTGCATCTGTGAGAATTTTTAAAATTATTATTTTAAATATTTTAAAATAATTTAAAGAATTCCTGTTTGGGCATAAGGGGAAACAGAACCTGGGTAACATATATGATGAGGAGAAACATGGAGAGGTTACTTTGTCTTTGGGAAGTCTATAGGTGAAAACTGAAAATCAAGATCAGCACATTTTTGTTTTATTTGCCAAGGAGTACAGTTGTTACGTTGACTGTATGCAACAACTTTAGACTGTCTTTTTTTTTTTATTTCCAGGATTTTATATTAAATATACAAAATCTGTGTCCTTGTCAAAGTTTTAGTGTTTTCATGTCATTTACTGAGATTCAAGAGCATCTTGTACATGAACTTGGAGCTATAGCTGTTTGATTTCCTGGCTGTTTATGCAGGAGATGTCCGGGAAACAGTTATTTTTTTCCTTCTTGTGTCTCAGGTAAAGCTAGGGCTGCTAAAAAGTTATAAAATCCTTGCTGTGGAAGGCTGCAGAAGTATCCTGTGAAGCATTCTTACATAATTGTCTCATGTTTATGCTGTTCATTAGGCATTCACAATTAGAATAAGATACCAGTGAGGTGGACGTTTGGTGTAACCTGGTCCAGCAGTTATCTTCAAAGCAGTCAGAGAAAAATCCATTCTAATATGAGAACAGCTCCTGTGGTTTTCCAGAGATGTGAATAATGCTGACCTGCAAAGCCAGTTCCTTTTGCTGTAGGTCATTACTGGATGTCACAATAACGACACAAAAGAAGGACACGGACACCTGCTGAGAGCAAGGAATAACTGCCGGCTGGACCCCGCCCATCTTCATTTTATCTGTGTCTCAGAAACCACAGTGGATTGGAGGAGCAGCTTTGCCACCCCTCAGTCACACTGGTCAAAGGAAATGTCCATCAAACTTCTATGCCCAGGAGAAAGGAATGTAAATAAAAGTTATTGTTACAATAACATGGCTATGTTTACAGAGAATGTGTGAGAGCCAGTTATAAAAGAGTGAAAACATCAGAACTGCAAAACTCAGGGCAACAGTTGGAGGAGATATGTATGTGTGTAGGGGAAGGCAGATGTTCATTGATGTGATGCCTCGTGTCCCTGAGTGTCATGTTAGGTCAGTTGCACGAGTCAACCATGGAATCTTGGACAAAGCACTTTGACTTTCTCTGTCCACTCCCTGTTTTCTTAGTCAAGGGGATGCCTCCTGAGTTTTTGACAGATATGCCAAAGTTATTTCATTAGTGATTGTGTCTTGAAGAGGCATCTGAAGCTACAGCAGTCTGTACTTCACTTTTAAGCTTTGCCATACTTGAAGTATCTCTGCAGTATTATATTTGTTTGAAAGGAAACAAGCAATGGTATTAGGAGTTAGGAAATGCCATGGCTGTTTCATTCATCTGTTCCCCTTTTGAGGAGGCTCATTAAGTGCAGTCTTAATGATGTTTTTTTAAAAGTTGTGCTTTCCCCTTTTAGCATTTCTTTCTTTAGGATTTCGGTGCTGTTTAGGATTTCAATTATGTCTCTTATTGTAGAAGTGTCAGATTTGGATCAGGGCTTTGCTCTACTAATGACTGTAATACCTGTGGCTGGAGGTTTGATCCATGTCCCAAGGCATTAATGATGGACAACAGTGAGGTAGAAGAGAGATATTCTCATCTGTCTGGATACCTCTGTTCCACTGTTCTTGCTTGAAGGAAATGTAGCTCAGTTTTGATAGAAAATTGAGCTCAGTTTTGACCTGCCTGTCTCTGCTCTTGTCCTCAGCTTTGTGCTTGGCACGTGAGTTCGATGCCACTGGGATGACTGGATTTGGGGTACTGTAGCTCTTTGCTGACTGCCCACCTAAATGTAAGGCAGCAGTACCAGGCCTAGGCTTGTAGGCAGCAAAGTGCTTACAGGAGCATCCAGCAATCCAGCATGGCTGTGACGTCAAGAATGAGTTAAAGACAAGGCAGAAGGGCACGGGAAATGCAACAGTGCCTCGAGAGCAAAACTTGCTTCATAGCATCCATCTTGGAAAACTAAAAGCTGAGGATGAGCTTCTAAAGACAGTAACAGGATAAAGGAACACTATAACTTGTCTCAGATCATTCACTGTAGCAAAGCAGGGGAAAGGCCTCACTTTTGGGAACAAAGTGAAGAATTTTAGGGTTATTTCTAAGGCAGGGCCAGGCCAAGAATATTTGCACACAGTGACAGCAGAAATCTGGGTGTGATCTCTGCTCCTTTTAGGCTTGGCACCCTCCTGTGTAAACAGATCCCCCAAGCTAAGGTTAGGAAATGCAATCCCTTTCCAGAGAGATCCTGTCTCCAGATGGACAGAGCAGGGGATGGCCAGACTGCCCCCTCACAGGCTGGCCCTGTCCTGGTGACTGCTCATCCCTGCTGGCATTTTGGCTGTTACCCTGGAAGCTGGGCACTGATCAGACATTTGTCCAACCCCTTTTCCTGGGCTGGTCAGTAGAAATGCATATATTGGCTGCCCATCTCTGAGTAATCGGGGCAGAGTCACCGAGGAACAGCCCATAAAGGATCTCCAAGGGATCCTTACAAAGTTCAGCTGGAATTGCTTCCAGAGTGTCAGCAGTCTCTTCTAGGGGGACTCCCTCTCCCAAGACCAACAAAGACAGAAAGAAGCCAATGAATTGGTCCTACTGGTCCTGTATTTCAGGTGACTGATACTACCTTGTCTCACTTTCATTTTTTTAGATGCTGTGGCTGTGGACTCAGCATTTAATCACCCCTAGAGGATTACACATTATTTTCATTTGGGGAGGGAAACCCCAATCCTAAATTAGCTTTTCTTTGAATTAGAAGAAAAACCCCTTCAGGAAAGACATCAACTGGAACAGTAACAGAAAGAAGGTTAAAGAGTAAGGATCACTGAACCTGCAGCTTTATAATGAAAAAAGATGAGAGATACTGCTATCCTAAGATCGTGTGACAGATGACCTTGTATCTTTCTTCTGCCTAAAAGTTTTTTGCTGCTCACTGTTTATGCTGCTGTTCATGTTTAGAACTATGTAAAGTTTGTAAGACATGCTGCTTTAGAAAATCCAACTTTGACATCGCCTCCACAGTGGTTTGATTCCTGGCACCAGTCCTCCTGTGTGTGCTGGCAGCTGGGAAGCGCTGACCACTGGTGGTGTTTGGTCCGATTGGCTTCTTCCCTGTGAGTACATCAACAGGCACAAGCAGCTCCTGATAGCTCACCTCCAAGATGGAAGTCTGGGTTGTGTATCTCTGCCTGATCTTCATTATCATCGTGCTTGTTCTAATGAAGCAAAAGTCGCATGTGGAAGAGGCCAGGAAGGAGAGGGAAAGCTAACTCTCCCCGCCATCCTCTTCTTTTTTCCCCAGTAATGTTGGCAGGCAACTGGAGCACACCCAGGAGGAGCTGGATAAGTATCTGGAGAGGCTAAACCATGTCTTGTTTGACACAGAAGCCAGAAAAAGGGATGGCCACCATGATCAGAAGTTGCACCATCACGTAAGTGCTGAAATGTCAGAAACTAAAGAACACTTGGTAAAGGAGGCAGGATACTCTCAGCATTTGTCAGGCTACACAGAAGTTCAGGTAGGAGACTTGGAAAGATTGTCAGACTCAACCAAAGGTAGAGCTCCTGGCTGATGTAGTGAATCCTGGTGAAATACATAGTCCATGAACTGGGAGCGGGAAGAGGTGGGAGGAAGTCTTGCTCTTTTGAAGATAATACATTCCTATTTTTGCACTGCTTATTTCAAGATGAAGCAGTCATCCAGAGAGAGCTAGATGGTGTGGTGTATATGTTACACCTGAAAAATGTAAATGTTGGCATTAGCATCTGTGCATGTGTGTGTATCTATTATGTAAATTACACCTTCCCATAGATACCCTTTCTTTCTTCAAGAAATTACTGTGCAACTTTTCAGGTGTTAAAAATCTGTCACTTTCCCCACAAACAGCAGCGTTTTGCCAGTTTGCCCAGCTAAGGGTCTGGCCCGGTAGGGGACAGGAGCTCTGCAGACATCTCTCTAGAGGTCACTGCATGGTATTGAGCCATGGGAAATACTTCTGGAATTTTTCTTCTGTGCACAATAATCATGCACAATGTACTCTGTAAACATGGTAACCTGCAAAATTCTCTTTGCCTTGGCCAAGGCCCTTTTTTAGGGGCTGAAACAATGCAAGTTATATTTTTATCATTAGCCTCATTGCAATACATCAGATTTTGCCCTTGAGATGACAGTTTTCATGGCAGCTCCACAAGGCTGTGTCACTTTATGCCAGCAGTTGTTTCTATTCTTCGTTCCTGAGACGTGGATCTCTTGGTGCCAATGCCCCACTGTGTCACAGAGCACGTTCTGGGTCCAGGTGGGAGCTCCAGCACAAAGCCTTCAGCATGGAGGAGACCTTGCTGTCAATAATGGTGCCCTGCCCAAGAATCAAGACAGATGTGAACAGCCTTTGCAGTGAGCCAGGGCATTATGACTAAAGTCTTCCAGAGCTGTCTGAGCTATTTGAGGGAATCATTACAGTCAGCTGAAGGCAAGAGGGACAGATATACAAAATGTGAGGCTGTTGTTCAGAGCATATAGACAGGAAGAGTAATTCGAGTTTATTTAGCAGCCAATTTAATTTACTGAAGAAGGTGCTATTTTATTAGATCTGCTACAGATCAAAAAATAGCAATTATTTTTCATTATGGAGATCATTCATGTTGCAAAGTAACAATGTTATCTTTTTTTTTCTGCTGTGGTTAAAGATGTTGGCAGAACACAGATTGGGGAGAAAGGAGTGATCACTGTTTTCACACAGTTTAATCCAATGCTAGCTGGCTTCAGGGAACATTCACTTGCTTAGGAAAAGGGAGCACCCTGTTGTCACACACACAGTCATGGTACACTTGAGGTTGGAAGGGCCCACAGTGGATCATCTGGTCCCACACCCCTGCTCCAGCAGGGTCTTCCCAAAGCACAGGGCACAGGATTGTGTCCAGATGGTTCTGGACTCTGCAGTGAGGGAGACTCCACACCTTCTCTGGGTAACCTGTGCACAGGAAAGTTCTTCCTCGTGTTTAGGTGAAACTTTCTATGCATCAATTCCTGCCCATTGCCTCCTGTCCCATTGCTGGGCCCCACGGAGCAGAGGCTGGTCCATGCTCTGAGCCCTCCCTGCAGACACTGACACACAGGGATGAGGGCCCCTCTCAGCTCTCTCTTCTCGAGGCTGAACAGGCCCAGCTCCCAGACCTGGACACAGCACTCCAGATGTGCCTCACCAGGGCTGAACAGAGGGCCGAGATCTCCACCCTGACCTGCTGGCAGTGCCCTTCCTCGCACACCCCAGGATCCCCCACCTTGGTCCCGGGGCACACGACTGGCCAGGAACAGCTGGTGATCCCCAGCTCCTTCTCCACAGAGCTGCTGCCCAGCAGGGCAGCCCCCAGGCTGGACTGGGGCATGGGGCTACTCCTCCCCAGGTGCAGGACCCTGCATTTGCCTTTATGTTGAGATACTTGATGCAGCAGAGGATTTTCTTGTGAACAGTTGATAACTTTAATGTGAGCTTCTTTGCTATCTGGAATGAACAGTAACCATGCAGAAGCAAAGCAGCAGAACTAATCTTTTGGTGTCCTTCCTTTTGTGTTTTGGGAGCAGTGAGAAAGAAGTCACCACCTAAACAAAATGGAAAAGTCACTTGCCAAGAAGTTGTCCAGACACTTAGGTGGAATGAGGAACTTCAGCTTTGCTTGGAATAGTTTTAGTGCCAAAACTGTTGGGGGTGGCAGATGTTGATTGCTCAGGCAAAAGCCGGGAGTTCAGATAGTGTCAAGAGCTGTGTTTGAGTGTGGTTACTTGGGTGCAAGGCATGAGGGAGATACAGTCAAGTCAGAATGTACTGTCTGGGTATATCACAACATGCAGGTACGTCCAAAGGCTTTTGGATCTCTGCCAGGTCAAGGACATTGATGCTTTTGTTCAGGGAGGGGAGAGCATTCTCTTCTTCTAAGAATTTGGTTTCTCTTCCAGAGTGATGTAGGTTGTTGGGATGGGCCAAGTTAGGAACTCTGGAAGGTGAAATCATTGTCTAGCAGAGGTAGGATGGGTTGCAGTGAAAGCCAGTCTTCTCATCCAACCACATCATGATCTCTGCATCCTGTTCCTGCCCAGTTCTGCAGCAGCTTGCAGTTCTGCTGGCACTGCTTTGCACAGAGGACTAACGCAAAACCTGTGATGGATGGAGAAAGAGAAAACACCACCATGCTGGTGGAGCAAGGATATTCAGGAGCAATATCTGTGGAAATGCAGAGTACTGTAACTAGTATTGGTTAGAAGCAGTACTAGTTGCAGATTTCTCAGGGTACATTGAACTTACATGGTGGACTTTGGCCTCAGTTGATCAGCTATCAATTTAGACACCTTCAGTTATCCCATTTTCCACTGGAAGAAGCTGTTCTGTCTTGAAAAGAGATGTTTAGTAGGAGCTAGGAATTTTTTTGTCAGTCATTGCACTTATCTAAGCTTTTGCCTAGTAAGGTAGAATTCATATCTTCTTAAGAATTCATATTTGTTGCTATACCTTATAATCTAAAAATCCTTTCTAGATTTTGCCCCATTTCCTGACTCCCTGTTCTCATGGAAACTGGGCAGTCCACTCATTTAGAGCCAAAACAGGAGCAAATGAATGGATTCAGAAGTGCAGGAGTAAGATGGGTGTCTGTCACACGCAGCAGGTGTGACAGAGCAGTAAGCAGATTATTTGGGAAAAAATGTACACTGAGGGTCTCCTGCTTGATAAAATTTAATCAGAGCACAGTTGTTTTTCAGAGTCAACAAGAAGTGAATGGTGGCAGATGGCAGAGAGGCGTGGGCCTCCCACATGCTGGAAAAATAGATTGCCAGCCAGTCTGCAGGACATGCCATGAGTGGCAGAGCACGTGCCCATTGGGACAAGGCACAAAGTGGAAGCCCTGAATGTAGCCATGAATTTAGAAAACCCCACAGTTTCAGCTTCAAGCCACTCAGAAGCGGGAGGTCTGTGCAGTGCCCCAGCTGAGTCATTTCCAAAGGGTCTGTGTCCCATCACAACAAGGACTGGACTTCAGAAGAAGTGTGACAGGGGTGTCTGTCATCAGGGGCTGTGAGATACCCACTGAGTAAATGGATGGTGGCTTGCCTGACTCTGATGGACCTGTAATTGTATATGCAGTTTGACAGGGGTCAGCCTCTGCTGGAAGTGCTTCATAGTCAGCAATCTCCAGTGCTGTCCTTAACTCAGATATAGAATCACAGAAGCACAGAACAGTTTGGGTTGAAAGGGACCTTAAAGCCCATCTTGTTCAAAACTCCTACCATGGACAGGGACACCTTCTACTAGACCAGGTTGCTCTCAGCCCCATCCAACTTGGGCTTGAACACTTACAGGGATGGGGCAGCCACAGCTTCTTTGAGTCATACCTGTGGAAATCCTCGTGGTGATGTGTCAGTGCCAGTACGGATTCATGTGAGCACAGCAGAATAGGCAGAGCTGTGAATTAAAAAAAGATTATTCACCTATTTGAGTTTGACTTCCGTGGTGTAGTACGGGGTCTTGTCACTTCTCCAGGTCTGACAAGAGTAGCAAACCTTCTGCAGTGTGTTCCTGTTGGATTTTGTGGTTTTATTTATGCTGCAAGAGCCTCTACACCTTCAGTCCATCATCTGATTCAGTCTTCTACTTCAGCCCATCATAGGCCCTGAAAACTACATGGATGACTAAGAGTCACATGATTAAATCTCTGTGGATCTCATGCTGCAGTGAGAGACACCTTAAATGACATTACCTGAGGTAATATAGTTAGGATGTTTCTGTAATCCTCTCAAGCCCTGCCATCGTGCTGCGTTGGAGATCTGTGTTGCAGCTGTCGTGTTGCAAGCAGAGAGGTTTGTAGAGAGAGGATATCTGTAATTACAGCTGTGCAGCTTCTCTGCCCGAAGGGTATCATTTGCTCTCAGGAAAGATCATCTGTCTGCCACATCAGTGTTTCAGGGTGCCTCTGATCTATATATAGAATGGAACATCCTGAGATGGATGGGACCCACAGGGATCATTGAGTCCAGCTCCTAGCCCTGCACAGACACCCCAACAATCCCACCCTGTGTCTGAGAGCACTGTCCAAATGCTCCTGGAGCTCTGGCAGCCTTGGGGCCACTTCCATTCCCCAGGGAGACTGTTCAGTGCCCACCACCCTCTGAGGAAAGAACTTTTTCCTGATATCCAGCCTAAACTTCCCCTGAGACAACTTCATGCCACATAGGCTCTTGTAAAACCACAGAGGTGGGAAGGATGAGATTAGCTAGCTCAGCCCCTCTGCTCAATGCACAGTCAGCTAAAGCATTTTTGCCCAGGGCTACATCCAGTCAGACTTTTACTATCTCTATCTGGATACCTGGGTGTCCTTTAACATAGGAAAATTTTAGCATTTGTTCAGAAAAAGCAAAACACTGTTTCTTTTTGAAGTCTCTGCTTCTCTCCAGGTCCTCCATCTCTCTATTGCATCTAGATGTTTCCCAATCTCTTAACTCTCTAGCACACACTAACTCCAGAGAAGTAATTTAGGCAGATAACAGGATGTGAATCTGAGAAATGAAGTTTCATGTTTGTGCCTCAGGCCTGACTTTTAATCAGATATATTCCAAGCAGGATGAACTTCTAGTTGTCTCTTTTAACATGAGGAGACAGTTCTGCCCTCTTTTCCTTGCTGGTGAGAAAGCCTAGGGCCTTCCAGGAAAATTATCAGAGGCTCAATAGGTTTGGAGCCCATCATCAGTAACAAGCATTTATTTACAGGTACTGAATTTCTTTCTCCTCGAATCTCTTTCCTACTTCAGCAACTGGTGACAGTTAAGTAACAGATATATTTGTAGTCTAGAAAATTAGGATTTTTTTTTACTTGCAGGATTTCGCTTCCACTTGACTGAACAGTTAATTGTGTCAGTCTTCATGTGATCCAGAAGCTCTATAAGGACCCAGCCTGTCCCAGCAGTCTGTAATGTGAGCAAGCACTCAGTCATGTGTGCGTGGATCCACCCCATGCATTCAGAGAGAAGTGTTGATACAGACTGAAGAAGAGCAAGAGAAGAACACGCACTTGATCATTTATGTTAGGCAGCATGTGGGAGGTTTTTGTGGACTTGCTTCCAGGAGTTAATAAAAAGTTATTCAGAGAATAAGTGAGTCAATATTGTCATCCTATACACATTTCCTTTTTTTAGGCTTGTTGAATTGATTTCTTGTTTCAGAGTGGATGTAAGATTCAGGTTAAGGAAGACAAAAGGAAGGGTGTAAGGTCACAAATTAGCAGAAATATTAGAATGGCAAAGGAAGGATATTTACAGCCCTCTGCAGACTTTGCTCTCAAAAGGTTCCAAAAGCTCTGCCCCTGGATTTTATTTGTTCAAGGACATTGTGCAAATAAGTTTCAACCTTCAAGTTATTTATAAGCTGAATGTATTGCATATGTTGCTCATTTGGTATCACCATGGGGCTTTGTGATGAAGCATTTTTAATTGTGTGGCACATGCTCATAGAGCTGAGTGAGTCAAAGGGAAAAGAAAGAGGGCATATCTACTCAAAAAGGTGGTTGGTTCTTTGGGGAAAAGAGTAGAAAGGGTTGATGTTATTTTAGGGGAAAATAATGAACAAGAGTTCATTGGAAGAATCTTGCCAGCTTCCAGTGTTTCCTTTCCTGGCTCTTTGAATCAGGCAGTGTTAGTGCACATCCCCTACAACTGAGCTGGTGTTGAGCTTTCACCTTAAGTTTTGTCACCTGCTAATGGTGCCACCAGCCACGGCACTAGCTGTTTATTCTTTCACTGCTGTGGTTAGGAAGGTCATAGCATCTGTGTCATATCTGCTGTGTCAAATCTGGGGATCATTTCAGTGCTCGTCTTTGACTCTGGTTGTTAAACAGGACTTTGCTTGTAGGATGCTTTAGAGATCTCCAAAAGGCCAGTCAAGTTAAGAGCAGCAGGAGAAAATGACCATAAACAGGCAAGCAACCTCTTACTATAAGCAAAATCAGCCTGGTTTCATCCTCACAGCTGGCCATGTGCACCACTGTGCCCTGTTGGTTCTCACATCATCACACCAGTTTGTCCTCCAAGCTCTGCTACAGAGTGACAGCATCACAGCCCTTGGCAAATAAGAATCTGTTTAACTGTGAGGAATTTTTGATCACTGTGTTCTGTGTACTCTGCTTCAAGTATTACCAGATCTGGAGCTGTATCCCTGACAACTTCTTACAGTGAGCAGAAGCGACCTCGGGTGTACTCGTGCTGTCTAACTGCAGACATTTAAAGTAGGTGCCCTGGAAGAGAGGTGCCATTTGAAGCATTGAAGGTAGGAGCAAAAATAAAATTCCTAAAACTACCTCAATTCATTAATTAACCATACATCATCTCCCTTCCATTAGCTTGCTCCTAGGCTGAACCACTCCAGCGAGCCGTGGCATTGCCACTGGAAGAGAGGAGCTGGGAGTGCAGATGTGCAGCTGAGGGGTGACAGAGTCTTCAACAGTGAACAGCCTGCAAGTGCTTTTAAGAGAGGAGTCTAAGATATACACTGGAGGAGAATTCCTGTGCCCAAATGTAGGCACCCAAAAGTTAGATATCCAAACCCTGAGCTGCCCCTGCACTTGCCGTTGGGAGGATGTTGAAGAGCTCAATGAGGTCTCCCCTCAGTCTACTCGAGGCTGAACATACCAAGTGCCCTTAGCTGCTCCTCGTATGGCCTCTCTAGACCCTTCCCCATCCTCATGGCCTCCTTTGGATGCTCTCCAATGGCTTAATGTCTTTTTTTATTGCACACAGGACTCAAGGTGAAGCTTGCAGAGCAGAGAGGGACAATCCCTTCCCTGGCCCAGCTGGTACTGCTGGGCCTGGGGCCCCCCAGAACAGTCTTGGCTCAGCTGCTGTTGGAGTGCTCAGGTGCAGTGTGTTGATCTCTTGGAGTAAGTCTGAGGAAGGATGGAGCAGATCACCACTTACACTTGATTGCTCCAAGCACCATCCAACCTGGCCTTGAACACTTCCAGGGATGGGGCAGCCACCGCCTCTCTGGGCAACCTGTGCCAGGACTTCCCCACCCTCACAGCCAAGACTTTCGTCCTAATACCGAATCTGAATCTTCCCTTTTTCAGTTTAAAGCCATTCCCCCTTGTCCTGTCCCTCCAGGCCCTTGTCCAAAATCACTCTCCAGCTCTCTTGGAACCCCTTAAGGCATTGGAAGTGGCTCTAAAATCTCCCAGGAGCCTTCTCTTCTCCAGGCTGAACATGCTCAGCTCTCCTAGCTTGTCTGCAGAGCAGAGGGGCTCCAGCCCTTGAAGCACCTCCATGGCTCACTTCCTGGCTGCTCCTGTTCAGCTTCTGACCTCAAGCTGTGAACATCTCCACTGACTGGCATTCCCAGGAAACCCACAGCTCTTGTTTGGAAGAATCTTGGAAAACTTGTTTGAAATCTGTCTCTGTCCAAGCAATGCCCTCATGCTGCTGCCACCTGCCCTCTCCAAGGGGCTTTCATGCGGCACCCAGCTCAGAGCAGGAGCCATGGGGCTTGGACTCTGCTCCTGAAGGCAGGCTGCTGCAGGGTATGGACTGCCTGACCAGGGCAGTGTTGAGTTACAGTCAGCCCCCCACAGGAATGCAGGACTGCCAGTATGACCAGTTCAGATATCCCAGCTGAAAACAGGAACCCCTGGCAGTCTTTTAAGCAGAGAGGTGAAGTTAATGTCACAGCACAGCTTTGCCAGAAGGAAGGCTCCTGAAAGTACAGTCTGAGAGCTAACTGGATATGATTTTACCATCTGTTCTATATTTTTCCATTCCTTTGTTTGTTCCCTCTCATCAATCAGGCCTAACCCTGCTGGAAGAACATCAGGGTTTGGATGCTGGAGGGTGACAGTGAAGCTCAGATGAGCCACCCTTTCCCTGAGGTGGCTCAGATGGTCTCTTTGGTCGATTTAAAGCCCTTGGATGGGTGATGAAGTTCAAATACCCCTCCGGAGGGCAGGCAGTGCTCAACAAAGAGCCCATGTGTCAGGTCCCCAGCAGGTGTTGTCTTCAGAGAGGTCTGCATGCTTGAACAGTTCTCACAGCTCAAGGGTCAGGTCCTGTTCAGCTGCTTGGACTGGCCATTCCAATAGGAAATACTAATCCTTGCACCAGCTCACGTACAAGAAAACCTAGTGAGCCTCAGGAGCTCCTCTGAGTTCAGAAAGGGTCATTTCACAGGCATATGAGGAGTGACCTCAAAGGGTGCCTGCTCTCAGGAAAGTCTTGCCTGTGACCCAGAACGCAAATCAGCTGTTTGCAGCACCAGTGCCTGGGCATAGAATCACAGAAGGGTTTGGGTTGGAAAGGATGTTAAAGCTCATCTCGTGCCATGACCTAATAGGGTCCCACCACATGGGACCTGGTTGCCCCAAGCCCCATCTGTTGCGGTGACCGCAAGCTGCCCAGTGACCCGGCAGGCAACAAGTTCTGATGCCCCGGCAGTGTGGCAATAAGAGTCCTGGCAGCAGCTGTCAGTG
>VZRZ01004963.1:0-19588 GCA_013398175.1 Climacteris rufus | reverse complement strand
GGAAGGCAGACATTACAGAATGCCCCCCCTTCCTCCTCTCTCTCTTGGCTTTTATATCTGAGCTGACGTCATATGGTATGGAATATTGCTTTGGTTCCTTTGGGTCAGCTGGCCTGCTTGTTTTCCCTCCCGAGGTCTCGCCCACTCCCTGCCCCTTGATGGGGGAGAATGTTAGAGGGACAGTGCTGCTCAGCAGTAGCCAAAACACTGCTGTGTTATCAACTGAAGCACAGCACTGGCAGGGCTGCTGAGCTCTACCTCCATTAGAACCAATACACTCCCCAACATGAATCCGCCTTACTCCCAATTCTCACACAGCAGCACTCAAACTTATCATTACTGTCCTTGCACCCTATACAGTGAAAACTCTCCCTAATGTACAGAGTCATCCCTTCTTCCTTATCTGTCCCTTCTGAAGAGCTTATAACCATCTATTGCATCTATTCCAGTCATGGAAGTCATCACACTACATTTCCATGATGGCAGCTACACCATAGTTTTACTGCTACACAATAGCTCCAAACTTCTCCTGTTTTTTACCCATAATGTGTACACCAGTGTAGATGCTTTTCAGCCAGGAAATGTAAGTATTTAGAGAAGTTCTACTCTTTCCAAAGATATTTCAGTATTGAATAGTCACAGTTTACCTTGAATTCAATACTACCAGAATACTTAATGGACTGGGGACTCAGGTGCATGAATAGATTGATAGAGAATTGCAAATAACTTCTTAAACATATATCAGTCTCTAATAAACCCAGCTCACTCCAGAAAAGAGTACTTTGCAGTGTTTGCAGAAAAGAATGCAAGATTTGTCCAGAAGGGAATGAAAGGGCAAGCAGATTATAACCTATGCTGAGAGCAGTTCCTTGGAGACATGAATACATGATTCCTGTCCACACATTAAGGACTATTGATGCATCTTAAATAAAATTGCCAGAGGAGTTGTCTTTGTCTGTTATATATCAAGGATGTTTATGTAGCTCTCCATTCCAAGGCACCTTCATGATTTTTTCTTACCTATCGCACTGCTAGATGACCTAACCCTACCTGGTGAATTAACAACATTCACAATCCATTATTTTAATTCTTAATTTACTTCTAAGACTGTGCTGTAACACCACAGGGAGATTGAACTGGAATGAAATTCACCTCTGTAAACAGTGAAATCTGAATGCAAATCAAAGATCAATGCTTCGGTGACTTCCTCTTTTGAGGCAGCAAAAAAGAGATTTCAGGACTCATCAACCTTTTTACAACCTTTGGCTTCAGGCAGAAAATCCCTAGGAGTTACGTGTTCCAATTCTAAAGGTACTTCACTGATGACAATAAGTATTTCTCCATGACTCAACTGCTAACACATTCAGATAAGCACAGCTAACAAGAATATCTCTAGAAAAAAAGCCTCATCATTGCCAGCAAAGATTATATTTGCAGTGTCTATTGTAAACCAATGGAATATTGTTCTTGCTCAAATGCTGGGCAGAAACAAGCTTGACCTGTCTAGGTGCAGCCTGAAGGAAAAAAAAAAGCTAAATGTCTGCATTCATATGATGTCAAGGCCAAAGTAATTAGTAAAATATCCCACTGATATGTAGGAATTTTGGTGGATCTAATGTAGCACTACATTAGCAGTGCTTTACCTATTCCTACCCTTAGCACTTTTGACTACTGTGGATTCCAGGACATTATCAGCCTCTCCTAAATGACAAACTACTCTTAAGTTGAAGTCAAGTGATGCTCTGGGCCTCCATCATCACATTTTTATAAAATATATACATTATTCTAAAGAAAGAATAAAACACATTTTAATAATTCAGTACTACAGAAAAGTGAGTTTCTAATAGACAGAATTCAAAGGAAGAGTTCTGAACAGAAATTAAGGTCAAAGGAAAGAAGGAACTGTAGTTTCTAGTACCACTCCTCCACTTACCTCCATATCGGTATTTCTGCAGGTCACACTTGAAGAGGATTGGATATGGGTAGGATTCAGGAACGTTGTGGCTAACCACTGTGCTTCAGGCATTTTTCTTCCTGCAGTGAGGTCCAAAGTACAGATCTGTTTCTGGATGGATAACTTGTACTGCCATCTAAATTAGTAACTTTTCTATCAATTAAAACATTAAAATAAAAGAGCAAGGCATTAGGTAAATAAAAGCTTAGATATGGAGATCCCTTTTAAATCAAAATCATAGATGTTTGATGCCATTTCAGATATACCAGTATAATTTTATCAGCCTTCAACCGCCAATCAGAAAAGCACACTTCTTTGTTATTCCAGTGCCCTATGTGTAAACCCTGTACAGTTTTGTCAGAAAACTGGACATCTCAAATGGTAGTAGCCACCTACCAGTAAATAAGTAAACAGAATTCAGCATGTCAAACTTTTTGACTATTTTTCAGAACTGACCATGTTCACATCCTCTAAGGGCATTACTTGCATGGAGTTACTTTAAGAAAATTCTGTCTTCCTACCCTAAAGTCTGGAAAACACCTTCTTGAGACAACCCCTATTCTATTTCTCCCAAATGATCTGTGTGTTTTTCTTTGCCCAACATATATATTATGCAGGAAATGGTGATTACTGAAAAGGGACAATCCTTAGTTTACAAATAAAATGAAACTCTTTGCCTTTTGAATTTCACTGAAATATCATTGCAAATGAGTTCAAGCGTAATGAAACAGATTTCAGTTGACCATCTTTACCCCACCAATCACCCTTTCCCTGTCGGCTCTCATGGTTGGAACATTTTTATATCAAATCCATTCAATTCTTAAAACATTCAGTACTTTGAGCACATAAGTATTTCAAAAATAATATATGAATGAAAATTAAAGCTGTCTGAAGCTCTTAAACAATGCTGTGCAGAATGGCTGCCTTACAGAAGCTGCAAGGGAATAGTGGGGGACGTTCCACTCTAGCACCAGGCAAAAGTGAAATGTGTGAAAGTAGATGAAACATAAAATGTAGAGGCATTGCAAATGACAGAAAAAATAGACACATGAATTGCTATGACCACACTCTTAATATTATATAGCTATTTAGACATCTAGTTAAGAAAAAACCAAACACTGGGAATCAAGCAAAAAAAAAAGTTTCTACTTCACATCATTGCATTTTAGTCTCAGTCATGTTCTGCTGGCCACTTTTCTAGATGCCGACTAATCTAATGCTGCATAAACCAGAAATACTAAGTTACAAGGATCCCACTGCCTCCTAATTGTCCACGCAGTAAACAATAAAATTTCGTCTAACCACATATAGTAAATGTCAGTAGACTGAAATATCTTGTGATGGATCATTAAATGTCAATGTAATTTTCTCATGTACATACTCACATACCAGTGTGCATGAAAAAAACCTGTCCTCCAGGTCAGCAATTTTTAAATCCAGGGTAGTAAACTATTCAGGAAATAGTCATGCAATTTTCTACTTCAGAAACATATTACTTTGTCTAAAATAAAACGCTTTTGTGAAAATGTCCAGCTGTGAGTGAGTTTCCTTTGGGAAAGCTTAATTCAGATGCAAAGTGGCATTTCAGTACAGCAGAAAGTCAGGCATCTCAAGAGAGCCATAGCCTTGTGATCAGGACATCTTTTCCAAAAGTTGTTTAATGCATTTGTAACCACTATGTTCCTGAATATTCCAGTAATTAGTGAATTCAAGTTGTTTCTCCTTCTCTCTCTTTTCTTCTAACTTTCACTGGTTTTTTTATTTCCAAAGCCTCAGTCTCTTTAGTTGCACAGATTTCATAGCCTTTTGTATGAAAATATATGTAAAGTTCATAAAGATATCTTATAACACTGGTACACCCACTCAGAAAATATGATACTTCTAGTAATACTTACATGGCAAAACACAGCAATCTGATAAGACTTAAAAGACTGTTTCTTCCAATATGTTTTTTCTTCCAATTCATTAATGTCTTTTCTTTAAGAGAAAAGAAACAAGAATTTTTTATGACAAAAGAGTTTGTTCAATTTCAAATACATGGACGAATTTGATGCAAGAATAGAAAATACAGTTTACAAGACAGAGTGATAACAGTGTTCACCATCATTCAGCAGAAGGAAATTTTAAAAAAATATAACAAGCATATAATAAAACTCGGCAAACTCAAATTATTCTGACTACATCTGAAAAACAATCCTCTTCTAGAGGAAAAAGTCAGTGGGCAAAACCAGGGAACTTCCTATGAAAGAAGCAGGCTCTTTCTTGTTTGTAATAGCTCAAATATATGTACACTGAAATTCAGACACTACTATTCTGAAGCAAAAAAGGATGTATCACAGCCAACTTACAAGTCTTACTGCTAGTCAAGAGTTGCTGCCACTAGTTCTAGAGGGCCACGTTATTCAGAATGCAGCTGCTTGGATATGGTTTGAGAAACGCATCTAGGAAAGCACATCCTTTCATTCCCAGCAGTGTGGATTTTTCCCTGGAACAGAAGTGTGATGCCTTGTGCCATGAAGACAGATTTGTCTGCTGGAAAGTCAGCAACAGAGAACTGCAAGAGGATCTGTTTTGGTACTGCAGCCTGCTGAGTCACATTAGATAGCAGCTGCTGATTTGTTCTGACTTACGGGCAAGTAGGCTTTTTGTTCCAGCAAGATGTAGTTTGACAATGAAAGTTCCACTAAGCATTATGTAGGAAGTAAAATATATCTTCCACATCCCCTTGCAAAAGGATCACTCAGTATTTCATCTCCCTGCAATCCAAAGAATGTGTTTGCTTAACTTTGTTCCCCCCACATCACAAATTATTGCCTCTAACTTCTGAATTAGAGAATATAACTATAGCAATATCCCTGTCCCTAGTAGCAATTGTTATGGAAGACACTCAGTTATACTTCCTTCACACAGTAGTAAAGAATAAGAAAAACACTAGGTTGGACCCTCCTTCCAAGACTTTAGGACCTTTCAAAATCCTGATTAAATAAACATATCCTTTAAAAACAAGCTTTCCATGCTCTAGAGGCAGCCCAGAAACTTCCAGCGTTAAAAAAATACTTGAGTATTACCATATATCTAATTTAGAGAAGATCATAGATATTCCTAGAAAAATCGAATATGTGCATAACCCTTTCAAGATTTAAAAAAAAAAAAAAAAAGAGAAGAGATTAAAAAAAAAAAAAGTGAAATATCTCTGAGGTTCCTAACTTGGGACTTTGGAACCCTGCATTCAGAAGTCTCTCTTCCACATTTCACACATTTTAAATAATACTTGCTAATTTCATAACTGTATTTCTGAAAATGGTCATTGAACACACCATGATAAACCTCAGAATCATGGCAATAGAGGTCTCAGAGATGAAACTTCAGGAAGAGAGGAGTGGTAAACAGAGACGTAAGGAAATTTTAACAAATAACATTTATATTTCCCTAATGTTACTATGCATAGAATAAAACATATCTTTCCAAAAGGACTGAAATATTAAAAACAAATGGAGAATGAAAGTCAGGAGACTAAGCTAAAAGCACACAGGTGAAAAAAAATGCTTACTGTGAGGTTCCTAATAATTCAGCAAATAAAAAACCTCTTAGGAGAACTGTTTTTAGAAAAGTGAGAATTACTAAATTTAAGAGACACATGAAAAGCTAGGAGATTTTGTATGTTAATACTCCCTGATTTAAGATTATTTTTCCACTCTGCTGTATTAAGTTAACACTTGTATTGCACAGACTTTATAAAAAACTTCAAAGAACAGAAAACTTCAAAGACTATAATTTCCCAAGTTTACATGTTGCTTCCAAAAATGTGTACCTAGCAAGTTTCAACAGCCTGGTGACAAAATATTTGCACAAAGTCATATTTAATTAAACAGCCACAGATTGTAATCACCTAATTATATCAGTAACCTTAGTCTTGCATTAATTCATTGGAAAGGGACTCAAGCAGCCAATAGGGAGATACCAGCTGTGTCCTGAGAAATGTGAACACTTATTCTATCATTTGTTTCTCTTAGCAAATTAATTTGTAGAGATCAACCACTGCACAAAATACTCGCTAGCTAGCAAAACCACATGCTCCTAAACAGACACAGCTGCACTTACATTTAAAAGAACATTCATGTGTTTAAAGATTTAATCAGCTGGCTCTTAGAGACATATGCATCTCATTTGTTTTGGTTCACTTTAAGTTCAGTGATCTCTGCTTTATTCATTTTCTCTCAAGTCTGTTTTAAATTTCAGATATGAACAGTTCAAATGGGCTATCCTTCCATCCTGTGTGACTTCATCCCATTCCACCTTGAACTAATTCTCCTGCCTTCATATACGTGGTCTGATTATAGCTACATGACTTCTGGGCTGCCTCTCCTCTGCCCTTATAAGGCCCTGTGAGTTCTAGAAAAATCAGGGTCAAGTAAAACCATGTATTTTGGACTACTTTACTAATAGTCATCTATGTTCTTTTTCCTTTGCTTTTACAATATCTACCACGAAAGTTCTGATTCACGAGAGCACCCAGAATCCAGACTATACCCTCACTGAGGTTTTTAGTTCAGGTTAGATTTATTCTGATCCTCTGATGCAGACATTGTACAATGACTTCTACAAACAGGCCTCTCAGTGGCAGAGGTCAGAGGTCACAGAAAAAAAGTTGTGCAGCTACTGAATTGCACACAAGGGAAGTACCTCTGTTAATGTTGCATATCTAGCAGTGAGTCAGCTCACAACTGCAACTTCTACACAAGAGCAGTCAACAACCCATTTTGTTCTCATAAAATACTTTTAAGGAATGTATATCAGTTACACTGAAACATCAATGAAAGTCTATCACTTCATTCAACAATGAAATTTTTTTGCACTTGTAGCACATTAAATGGAAATTGCAACATTAAAATAGTCTCTCTGATCTTTTCCAACTTGTACTTTTTAGTTTTAATTTAATTATAAAACATCAACTTTTAGAATGCTACCATTTCATAGTACAGCTAATATCCGTTTCCATACTTCATCTCAGCTGCCAAATTTGAACCTTGTTGTTGGTGGGCATTTTTTTCTGAAAAGATGAAATTTTTTTGCACTTGTAGCACATTAAATGGAAATTGCAACATTAAAATAGTCTCTCTGATCTTTTCCAACTTGTACTTTTTAGTTTTAATTTAATTATAAAACATCAACTTTTAGAATGCTACCATTTCATAGTACAGCTAATATCCGTTTCCATACTTCATCTCAGCTGCCAAATTTGAACCTTGTTGTTGGTGGGCATTTTTTTCTGAAAAGATTTTGTTGTTTACTTCTCCAAGTTTTGTTGTTTACTTCTCTAAGTCCCCTGAAATATGCTCTGGTAAGGTTAGTTGAACGAAATTATCCAAGCTGCTCATAGAAGAAAAACATTGTTCAGATGAATATTATTTGCAGTGTATAGCAGAGTCATTCTAGACTTCATTGCCAGCACCGTGAAACACAGGGCCTAGAGCTCCAATTTGTTTTCAAGCCTGCAGCACAGCTGTCATAAGAATCCTGCCTAAGCATTCACCAGCCAGTTGTCAGGAGAAGTCAACCATTTGTTCAAGGTACCTGATAGCCTGAAAAAATGAAAGCAATGAAAGTAAACTAAGTGTACACTTCTGACAGGTTTTTTAGGACTCAAGGTCAGAGGTCTTCTCCATTTGTACAAGACAAAGGGAAGAAGAAAAATTCAAATTCAAATGGTAATTCAGAATTTGAATTTCCCAGACTTTAACGAAGGCCTTTCCAATGTAAGCAGAAAGACTTGCTTTACTGGCTTGGTTGCAATTGTAATTATGTGCACTCTCTCCCATACTGGTAAACCTACAATTGAGGAGCAGAGCTGGAAGAAGTGAAGATCCTTCACCCCTTACTGCCAAGGGGACATAATGCCATGAGACAGCCTGAGTGAAGGGATATTGACACTGTCAGTCAAGAGAGTAATGTATATTAGAGGAGGAACCAAACTTATTGAGCAAATACATCACTGCTGAAATGGAAGCATAGCTTAATTAGGCCCACACAAAACCAACCTGGAAAATAGGAGACAGACGAGGCATTGATGCCATTCGGATTATTGAGTTATTCTGAGAAGAAGGGAGGAGGTCATATTTTCTATTTGGGGTTTTCTAACTGGCACTTAATCACTTAGCCTGAATTAGCAGGAGGGTCTTTTTTCCTTACAGTCAATAGAATTTGTTATTTACTAAAACACATGTAAAATGAGATATATCTGTAGGACAAATACTCTAACATTAATAAAACACAAAGCTATAGGGCAATGAAAAATGCAAAATCTGTTGAGGAAAGAGGTTTTATTTATAGACTACTAGCAGAAGCTCCAAATTTTAAATTTGTGCAATTACAGTTGGAATTCTCTTTTAAATATTCAAAGTGATTCAGGAAATCAAAAATATAGAGTATAATGCAGGCCTACAAAAATCATAGCATAAAAATATTGTCTTTTATAAAAAAATATATGCATTACCTTTTTTAATAGAAAATTGTTTTTGTTTGAATGTGAGTATTCTCATTTCTGAAAACTTCTGACAATAATAATCTTTGCTTTTCTCTATTCCTCACAGGTGCACTACTTTTTTTTTTTTTAATATTATAAGTTGTTGTAAATGTGAGTGTCGTTTAGAGAGAGAAAATGCTTTAAAAAGGAAGAAGAACCCATACATTCTTTTTGGGAACATTGTCTGTCTGGAAAATCTGGTCCTAATTTGTTACTAAAAATATGTGGTTTATTCTGTATGTGAAGACATTCCCCCAGCTTGCAATCATCAAAATCAGCTTTCATCTTTTCATATTTGTGACAGAATTTCTGAGAAAAGTGTAAGATATTATTTGCCCTCCCACTGATATCCAAAGTTGTTTGCTTTATGTCTGAGTTTAGTGGAGTTAGGCATGTGGCTCCAGACTACAGAGTTAGAGTACATTATTGTGTCCTTAACAATAGACTGAATGGTGAAATGGTTGAATCGAGAATACAACTTCCTACCAGCCAGAAAGCACTGTTAATGATTTATAGGCAATTAAACACAGCACACTCATTCCTCTGTTATGTTGGTGTGGAAAACATTCAGTAACTATTCCCTTGCTATAAAAGAAACTTTTATGCTATGCTCACATGCAAACATACACGGTTTCATTCCACATAGAAGCTACAGAATGCTAAGTCATCTTTCTCACATTTGTTTTCAGTTTTCTTGGAACAAAGTGCAGACTCTGAGCATTGAAAACACATGCTTTTAATACAGCAAACAACCTGGAAAACATCAGCTAACAGAAAAGAAGAAAATCCTTGAGAAGCTGTAGTTGAATTCCTTTAAATACTCCTAGAAAATAGAGTTATTGCAAAATGTACAGGTATTTTCCTTGCTTGATTCATTAAAATAATTCTTTTTACCACTGAAAAAAAAATGGTATGAACCAAAGGTACATATGTGAGTGTTATATGCTTAGGTAGAGGGAGGGGAAAGAATAAAGAAGTCTGAAGGAAGGGTAAGAAATAGATGCATGCTTTCTAAATTTCAGGTGAGAAGGATGTGAGCAAGTTGGAATCAGAAATAACTTAGAAATGTCTAACAGACAAACTCAAAAAGATGGGTTTTTTTAGATGTTACTATAATAAATATATTCAAAGTGAACCAGAGAAACTACTAATTCATCTTGAGTCACTCAAGTGTGCGTTTACTTGGGCAACAGAAATCCCTTTGCAGAGAATTCCTGTTCATATAAAAGGGCTGGAAATTAAAGTTTCCTGCTTTCATCAAATGGAGGCATGTTTTAACAGGACTCTGAAAACATCTGAAGGATTCTTACATCTTGAGATCATCTGAGTACTGTGGTTTGAGGTGTCGTTTCTTCACAAACAGAGACAAGCATAGGATAAGCAATTGCAGACTCTTTAATATAATTAAAAGTTCATTACAAACTGATCATCAGGCTTGGTGATTTCTGTAAATATCAATCGCATTAATTATCTGCTGAGATACTTTACTGTGAGCTGCACATCACCATCACACTTTTCCACATGGCCCTGTCCGCATAGATGTCATCAAAGTTTTAATCCAAGAAAGGTAATAGCCTGAAGTAAAATTAACTTTTCTCTGCTGCTAAACACAGAAAACCTGTACTACCAAACTCTGCTGTCCTCCTCACCAGTGTGTCTCCAGCCAGATGTGAAAGCTGGAACTCTGACTGCATATTTAGTTCTGGGCTTTCAGGCTGAAATTGCAAACAAGTTTGTCAGCTGTGGCCATACCAGAAAGCAGAATGAGTTCTTAGACTTAGGGAATGAGTAATCAGTTTTTTCCGTGCTAGTCATAAAACTACGTTAATCTTACTAACATTCAGAAGAATGCTTTCTTTCATGGAGGTAATACATATCCAAAGCAAGGAAACACTGCAAAGAGCATTTATCTAATTTCTGTCATAATAGAATCAGGAACCTGTTTGTTTTTTGGTTTTTTTTTTTAATTCTTGCAACTTAAAACAACGGTATAATTAAAAATCACAGGTTTGACTTTAGAACATGAATGAATGTAGCTATACTGTCTTCAGATAAGTCACTCTGATTTATATCATTAAGGAATTCCCACATATTCCCAGCCCTGGCTTGTAATACTGAAACTTTCAAAATTTCACAGAAAAAACTCTTGTTTTAAAATGCAGAGATTTGTGGAATGTTCAGTCAAGATACCTCATTAATCAAGGAAAAAATGTAAATGATTGTGTTAAATTTCTTTATCTGGATGCAAAATTCATTGTGCTGCTTGAAAATGAAGTTCTGATTTATTTTCATACAGCACAAGTAATTCTCTCTAGGAAAGTTACTTTGACTAGGCACGGTGTGAGGCTTTACATAATTTAAGAAAAGAGCATAACCATAAAATTGCAGAATCTCACTTGATAAGTAAGCTAATACAAAATACTCTTTATAAGACTGCTTAATGATTTATACTAGACTACCATTCATGAGCATTTACCGGCCTGCCTTTCCAGTACAAACTGTCTCACTAAAACTATGAAAATAAAATCAGTTATTTACCACATTATCCATATAATACATACAATACTCAGTGGGTGATGGATGTTTTTCTAGAGGAGTTTTTATTCCCAGATAGAACAAAATTTTGAATGGATTGTTTAAAATCTAATACATTTTCTTTCCTACAACTCACTTGAATTATTTCATGATTGATACAATTTTCGACTTTATAATTAAAAGGTGTTTTTTATCTCTGTGGCAGCCACAACACAAACACACCACAATGTTGTAGCACAACATTGTAAATAAAATACTAATAGTAATTATCTCACCAAACACACAACCTCTACTTAAATTATTGCATTTAGTTACTAGGTCTTTCTCCTTTGTCCTTTTTTACTAATTTCTACATGGTAAGTTCGAGTTCAGTTAAAATGTTTAACAATTCCATTATGCTGCCAGTACATAAACATGGTAATCCCACTATGAATAGCTGAATAACTATGTTTTATGAAAATAAACACAGAAAAATATTACTTAGGCACCACTATATATTGTTATTCCATTTCCTACACTAAACAAAATTGATAAGCCATTTGTACATGAACTATGTGTACTAGTGTACTACTTTCTGCACTAGCTTAGTTCAGAGATGAAGGAAATCACACAGAAAATCAAGCAGAATTTAGTCTCTCCTTGAAGAAAGCATACAATGAGGAAATATTACTCATATTGTCCTTCCATTCCATTTGCAAATAATTAGTGTTTTATTAAAATTACGTGACCCACTATCTTTATGTCAATCCTAATATTAAATGATGGGCTTACTAATATATTATTATAAGTTAATCAGATATTGCAAATATTAATACAATTAGCTGGGTGTATTTCCCTCTGGGCACTGTTGTAGGTAAACAGGTTTGAAACTGGTAAATGGATACTATTAAAAATGAAAGCATAAATAAAGATCAAAATATCTTATGTCAAAAAGCAGAAATATGCTGCTGAATGGAAAGGAATTAAACTAAACTAAGCATCATCTTTCAAGAACTTTAAAGCACAGAAGTATCTCTAGTGCTTTAAATGGGTTCAGATTCAGAGGTTGTTTGTGCTGCAATATTATGTTAATTATTGTCAAACTATTTTTTTTTACCACTTAACCATCTGATCTTGAGTGGTAATTGCTCGCATGCGCTGTTGTGTGTACAGTTGCACATAAATTCAGTTTCATTCATGTTCCAATCTGAAACCTTCAGAAGAAGTAGGACCCTGCAGGGCTGAACTTTGGGATGCCTAACTCATTAATACTCTAATCTTAGATATTGCAAACGCCATCTCTCCTATTCATCATCAACAGTCCTGCTAGTTACTAAAGCTGGGTCCCCTGAAAAGCAGCATCCCCCTCAGGATCTGGACTGAGATTACCACAGTGAAACACTAAGGAATGAGGTAGCTGCATCTGAAATGTATCTCTTACAACTCTTCACTATTTTTCTCAGGCATTCAGGAATCACATTCATCTGTCTTAGATTCACAGCAATAAATATTTTTCCCATGTCATGATTTATCCCAAGCCATCAACTAAGTACCATCCAGCCATTCACTCTATCTGCCTCAGTGGGACTGGAGAGAGAACCAGAAGAGTAAAAGAGAGAAAGCTCTTGGATTGAGATAAAGACTATTTAATAGGGAAGCATGAGCAGGCAGGTGTTCAGCCATCTCCAGCAGACCAGGGCCCCATCATGTGTAACGCTTCTTTGGGAAGATAAACATCATCACTCCAAATGTCTCCCTCCTCTTTCCTTCTTTTTTTGTGCCAACAGTTTGATATGCTAAGCAAAAATCATACAGCCTGGAATAACCCTTTGGTCAACTGGGGTCAGCTGTCCTGGCTGTGTCCCTCCCAGCTACTTGTGCCCTCCCAGACTGGCCACTGGTGGGGTAGGGTGCAGAGCAGAAAAGGCCTTGGATCTGTGTAAGCCCTGCTCAGCAGTAATGAAAACATCCCTGTACAATCAATACTGCTTTAAGCAAAAGTCCAAAACACAGCTCTGAACCAGCTACTGTGAAGAAAATGAACTCTATATAGACAAAACCAGCATTTTACCTCACCCGTATTCCATACTGTTTATGTTATGATCGGGTCCCACGCTATTCAATATACCATCAATAGCCACGCTCCCTCTACCCTTTCTTTATTATAATATACAGATATTACTCCCTTAACCTATGGACCACCCCCACAAAATATCTGTAAGCTATCTACAAATTTCACAAAGCATGTCCTTTGAGTTTATTTAGCCCATGACTTTGGTCTCCACCTGTAAAGGTGGTCTATCGGGATGGGAGAGGTGGTGTGTTGCTTGGAGTTTCTGGGCACCAAGACTATCTCAGGTCGCTGCTGTACTTACACTACTTTTTGTAAGACTTCTCCTTCAGTGGTTCAGGTTGTTCCTATTAAACCAATTCTGAAACATGCAACTCAAATCACGGCTTACAACAAATTAAAGGTCACGTTCTTCATCCTGATCCCTTGGGGCCAGGTTGCAGGATTTAATACTGCAATGAACTTTTCCCTTTGTTTTTAACCTGGCTGCAAGACGGAGTTTCTGCTGTACTAGTTTCCATAACATGGAACTCAAACCCCAGGTTACAACAATTGGAAGCTATGTCCATTACAATCTCCTCCATTAACATCTGTAAGCTGCAAGACCACCTGCCTCACCATGGTCTTCACCATGGACTGGAGGGAAATCTCTGCCCTGACGCCTGGAGCACCTCCTCCCCCTCCTTCTTCAAGTAAGACAACTCCTTGCACTCTTCCCCTGCATCAGCACAGGATCTCTCCCATGAGACACAGTCCTCCATGAACTTCCCTCATGCTGGCCCTTCCCACAGGCTGCAGTTCTTTACAAACTGCCTCAATGTGTGTTCATTTTTATATCACTGATGCAGCTAGAAGTCATCACAGAAATTTACTTCCATGTAATATATGCAATAAGTATATGCATTAATTTAAGAAACGAAATCCCACAAACTTCAAGAAAAAGGAATTTGAAACTAAAAGAGTGAGAAAACAGTTTGCTCTCAAACTCTGTGCTTTCCTCTCAATCCTCCAGCAATACCTTTCTTCCACTTCAGGGAACATGGAGGAGAGTCTTTAATTTTCAAGAGAAACTATTTCATGGACAAAGAAGGAAAAAATCTACCCTCTTAAAGTTTTTGCTCAACTCTTGCAAAAGACCCTTCAAGTAAGAAAGGGATGAGTTTGTATGGGATAAGGTTTGTGCTTGTTTAACTGAAGAAAGGAGGAGGAGGAGACAGAAGGAAGAGAGCAGGACAGAGGAAGTGGCCTCATTAAAGTCATTCTGTAAAGCTTAGTAGCGTCAGTGACACCATGAAGCATGACAAGCAAAAAAAAATCTATTGTGCACACAGCAGAAAGTCTAAACGGTTGCTGTGACAATATGTTTTGACTATGATGTTCACAGAGGGTAAATCATTTCAATTTAGTCTGTCCAGTTGTTTTACTATTAAAGCTGACAAGGAAGCAACAGTGAGCATCACTAGAGAAATCATATTAATAGGTATCTGTCATATCATAATATGTTGGGATCAAAGATAATTATATAATCCTAATCCTATGTTATAATCCTAATTATAGAAAACTAAATTATGTTTAGATTCTAACATCTACCTGTATCTCTTTAGTTTGTTTTTCCAATTTGCTAACAGTTTGTGTCTATTCATAAATGACCCATTTTATGTCACTAAGTACAGCGGAAATAAGTTAGGCCTGACTGTGAAAGAACAGCTTGAAATGAGGAGCTACAAGGTAACCTGCACTAGTTACAATAGAAAGCTCTTTGATGTGTGTGATACATGAAGTGCAATACAAAATAATTTCAGAATGAAAACTTTATAGAGGTTTAGAGGATGGGGTTTTTTTCTCTCCTTTCCTAGTTCCTCACAACAATTAGTCAATGAGTGTTTGATCACAGTCAAGCTTTAGTCTCACCTCCTTTCCTTCAAGCAGGAGAGTAGGTCACAATAATATTTAATAAATGTCTGCTGAAAATCTTCCCCCTTCAATGACAAGTCATATTGTTAGGCAAAAATGGAGATGAAAGAATTCTTTTGCAATTAATTAATTGCTTCATTTTTAATGTAGTTTCCAAGAGTGGTATCATACAGTGTATTTTTAATTCATGGTCTGTTTCTTTCAGTTCAAGATTTCTGCTGGATAAATTCCTGCAGCACTTAACTGTTAAGTAGACTCTGTTGGCTCTACAGTTCTTCAGTGCTATGATTTACCTCTGTATTCCTCAACTTGTATTTTTTTATTCAAAGCTAATGTGTTAAAGACATTTCTGGACCACCTTTTGGTCAAGTCAGTACCTCCTCCTAAATGCATGACATAGGTGATCATAGCCAACCTACTTGCAAAAAGATTCACAGAATCACAGAATATTCTGAGTTGGAAGGGACCCACAAGTATAATTGAATCCGGCTCTTCAGTGAATTTCCATGTGGCAATCGAACCCATTACCCTGGCACTATTAGCACCACAGACTATTGCGCAGAGATGACATAAATTTATTCCATATTAGTGATGCACTAGAAAAAATGTTCAAATTCACTTAAGTATCTTTCACCTACAACATTGCATTAAATTAACACACATGAAAATTCTTTTTTAAGTAGACATAGAGAGGAGCCTTAATATTCTTCGAGATTCAGAGACAAAATTATAAAAAGTACAAAGTTCCACTCTGCCTAATGAAGCAGCAAGAAAACCCTGGTTGTCTTTCAGATGTGTGCAACAGGCACTTGTAACAGACAGCAGTCATTAAATTATTTCTGTGAGATGACTGTCAGCAAAATGCAAACCTGAGGTAAAGACCAAGTGTGTAAGAATATTTGCCACCTCTAACTGATACAGACTCAAAATCAGCATTGACTCGGTATGATTTTCAGAATACAGCTAAGAAGAATATCTTGTTTCTCTGCAAGTTTTCTTTCTGTCTACAAAATATTTCTGCTCCCAGTTTGTTTTATAATAATACACTTAATCTCAGAACTTTTACATATTGCTGTTGAAAACATTCTGCTATCATGCATTCATATATTTAAAAATAATGAAAGCTGTCTTTTTGTATATAGCATAAAAATAAACAGTTCAGCGTGGAACATGGTGACTTTTGTAGTGCAAACCCATCAGTGCTCAGTGTTGCGAAAAAAACTCAATCCAGTAGACATATGAAGTTACAGCAACTGCAATAAGAAACTCCAAGAACATGAAGTAGCATTTACATTCTTCTGGTAACCAAGCTTGGATGTAGTTCTTCTTACACGGCTCTGAGGTTAGGGAAACCAACACGACACCTTTGCAATGAAAGGAGACTTCAAGGTTAATATAATCCAAATGTTGGAAACATAAGATGTTTTCACTGTGGCAATATCCTGCTTTTCATTGTGTTATTTTTAGCCTGTCTTAAAATATTACATGATGGATAAAGGAAATGACCATTTTTATGGCCAAAGCTTGTGTGTCAAGATAAGGTGTGATGAATTAGCAGCTGCAAAAGAAGTAAAAGGTCTTTGTTTAATCTTTTTAAAATATATAATGAAGCTGTTTTGATCTTAAAAAAAAGTTACATTTTTTTCCCTGATGGGAAAATTGCATCTATTTCCTCTGTGAAAACAAAAAACAAAAAAAACAAAAAAAAAACAAAAAAAAAATTATTACATTTATTTGAAAACTTTATGAAATCTACAGATTTATGTAAGACAAAAACACATAATGCAAATCAAATTATTTTCTCCCTTAATGTTAAATGTAGTTCAGACTTGGCAAAAAAAACCAATTCTGATGAAAATTGTGTATGATCAAACAAAGTAATAAATTGTTATAAAATATTGTAGCTATTTTTTCAACTATTGTTTTCTCCCTCTGTTTTGAAGTTTTGTGCTTAAATTAGTATTTTAAATTCATTTTAACACTTAACAGACATCCTGAGAATACTGCAGGGTTGTCTTGTTGCCTGGCAGCCAGATTCACATAAAACAGACACATCCAGAAAGCAGTAATATTCTATTGCCATCAGTGAACATACAGCATGCTAGCTTACACTGATTTAATCACATGAAGAACTGCCATGTATATTCGTGACACCTTTTATGTCTTCAAATGAATTTCATCCAAACAACTTTAGTTAGCTCCTCTATTCTGCATTCTTCATTAACATATTTTTTTTCACTTTCATACTCAGATTTAAACAGCTACTCTTGAAATATTTCAGTGCTAGGAAACCACAATTGTTTAGATGAATGTGAAAAAAATTTATTATAAATCACAGAAATGTTGAACAAACAGAAGATTGTATATTTATATGACACTCAGACAACTCTTTTCTAATACCTAATCACATGACTTTGTGGTTAAAGCATTCTTTTTTAATGCCTTATTTTAAGTGAACTAAGGGGGGAAATAATTTTATAGTAGCCAACAATCTAATAATGTATTTCTGTATAATCTAAACAATCTATACTGTATTTCCGTGGGAGCTTCAACAGAATCTGAGGTTTTCAAAATCACAGTAAGTCTAAAAGTTCTCTGCATTCTTGCTTTCCCAATATTTGGGAGGAGAAGGGCAAGGGGAGACAACAACACCACAACACAGATCTTGTAGCACTTCCACACTCCCAAGAAAGGAGTCCAAATCACAGATTCCAAGAGGATTATAGTTGTAAACTTCAGTTAGATGATAAAACCAAGGATATTTTCAATGGACTGTAGAATGGAAAGAAAAGGAACAGGGCAAGGAATTTTCAGGTTGCGGGTTCTAACTTTGCAAAAAGATTGCCCCTTACATGCTCACCTATCTGCACAATGAAAGATATGTTTTACAGAAAACTGAACAATTTAAATAAGCAAGTCGCTTCAAAATAATTTGGGAGGAATAAGTTATCAATCTATTTTGCACACTTTTTTGTTACAGAATCAACACCTGACTCCAAGTTGCACATAAACAAATCAAACAGCTTGTAGTCAAATACATTTTCTGTACCAAGGCTGCAACACTATCCTGAAGAAAACATGGGAGAACTCTCCCACATTTACATTCTATCATCTACATGCAAAAACGATGCAGAAATGTACATATGCAACTAATTTCAGAGAAGTGTTGACTGGGCACAAAAGAAAGGTCAAAAGTGCCCATTTCAGAGTTTACTTGGGGGAAAAGAAGACATAGACAACTGAAGTCAATAAAAACTGAATTTCTAAATGAATAAACTATGTCATGTTCAATATACTGCTTTATTAAAATTTTTATTGTTGATCAATTTGTTACCACCAGATTTGAATATGATAGTGCAGTGGAAATACATAAAACATGTAAGTTTCATTTGTATTTACATAACATATGATGAGTACCATTAAAGGACTTGGTACACGTGGATGCTTTATTTAAACATGTGTTTTTCATGTATTTCCATTTGATTCTTTGATGTTCCATTGTTGCCTTACTCTTTGCTGTTAAAAATAACTAGTTCCATAGTAGCTAGTTCTCAAGGTTATTGTTCTGTAAACATAGCCATGTTATTGTAAAACTATCTTATCATGCATTCCTTTCCCATGGACACAGATCTTTGATGGACATTTTCTTTGACCACTGTAGTTGAAGGAGGAAGAACTGATTTCCTCCAATGACTAGTGATTTTTAAAAGGGTATATAAGATAATAAAGAAGTGGGTCTTTCCCCCTTCCTTCCTTTCCTCTGAACTTGAACACAGCTGTCTCTGGCTCTTCTTTCTGCGCCTCCAGCATTCCAGCAGCGTTATTCCATTACATCTGACAAATGGCTGAGTTAAAGTTCTGAGCTGTTCCAAATGAGGGATCTTCAAAAGAGAACAGAACGAATGAGAATTGCCTACTTACTTTTGCAAACTAAGGAAAAATACTTTTATTTTGCAACTCCTCACTCACTCCCATGAAAAATATCAATTTTTAAAATAATAAAACTCCTAGGTAGTTATGGAAACAGATATAACATCTTCTGCATGCTTACCTAATGTGATATACTGAGGAAAATAACACCAAAGTTAACTTCTTATTAGAAATACTTAAAATGTCAGTAGTTCAATAATAATGCTGTACAGTTCCAGAGCAGTTCCAGTCTAAATTACCTTATCAACAATAAACATGCTCTCATTTTCCCTCCAGTAAAGTGAGAAAAATGATAAGTCAATGTTCATTTACGCCATGGCAGCTGTACAAGATCCACTAATCTACTGAATATAATAAATAAATTTATTGCTGTGTAAAGCAAACACATTCCTAGTGGAAGATAGAAAAGTATCATTTGAATACTTTCAGTTCCAGACCACCATGAATATTTTACATGTCCTTTGTGCTGAGCATTGTGTTTTTATCTACAGTGTATTTATCTACGCTAGGTTGACTTTAAGTCAACATAAACCTAATAAATGTAAATCCTGTCAGAAGTGAGAATGTCACAGAGATGGTTGAACTATAGTGCCTAAGTCAGAAAAATGCATCAAGAATGATGCACACCAATCAGGTTTTTTTTTCGTTTATGTATAACAATAGGGAGAGGGAGAGGGAGAGG
>VZRZ01004960.1:0-43475 GCA_013398175.1 Climacteris rufus | reverse complement strand
GGGAGGAGCTGGAGGGGATAACCAATGGGGTTCTGCACGAGGGGAGGGTCCAGGGGTCCAGGGTCCACTTAAAACAGAGGAAGGGAGGGTACAATGAACAATAACTAATAAATTATTGAACATAACCGAGACTTCTAGAAGTGTGGGTAGGTCCAAGGCTCGGAGCACACCTCCCTTCTATAAGAAGGGGCTGGTCTCAAGCTGCAGTCCTGCCTATGGAGTCCTCCCCAGGGGAGGACCCCCCCCACATCCGAGGTGGAGCTAGAGTAGGAGGCAGCGGCAACATCCCTGGGAGGACCTCCGACAGGGCAGGAAGTGTTTAAGAGAATGTTTTGCTTACTCCTTTAAGTCTTTAATAAATTCACTTATCTCTTTTAAGTTTTGAGCCTGTTTTAGCCTGCTTTATTTAGAGGTTTTTGTCTCTCTCAGTATCCTTATCTCACCTTGGAAAAAATTCCTCTCCCCTGTCCAGTGCAGAGGGGAGAGAACAGCTTTCGTGGGGGCTTTGGCATTTGGACAGAGCTCAAAACACTACACTAGGTCTTGAAGTACTCAGCAGAGTCAGTGGAAATATGCCTCCTAATTACAATGAGCTTGGATCTGCCCCCTCCCTACCCCCCCCACTCAAAACAACAACCAAAAAAAAGTGATAATATCAACATCAAATCTCAAGCAAATGAAGGGGAAAAAATCTATAAACACTTACCTACAGGAGGTACAATGTTAATGAAACTTCGAAAATGTAATCTGTTCTGAAAAATAAATATAACTAGAGCTCTTTCAGTAGTTTTATCCCATTATCTACAGGGCCATAAACATTGCACTTGGTTTCTGTCTCGTGCAAGACTTTGAAGAAGAGATAGTGATTTCAGGCATACAAATTACTTGAAAAAAGATGCAATATTGAATAAAATAAGCTTGAAATGATTTTCAAGATGGAGATGTAGAGTTTGCCTACAGCATTAATATACTACACTTTGGCATCTCTAAAATATAGGTGTGAAGAATGCTGTGAACCTGATAATTAATAAGACTCTTTTCCTCAGACATTTCATTAACCTAAACTTTTTCATTTTCTGTAGATGAATGCATGCATGCCTGTTTTTAACCTTTGTACAATGGCTCCTAGTGTTATAATTAATTTATTTCCACTAGCAAGAGGAGAATATTGGGTTATAGAAGTAATTCAAAATGAGTCATGGATAATTTTTACTGATCAATATTGAGTATAATGTTTTATTTTCTCTTCTGACTTTTCATTTTATGGAAAATAATGTATTGTCAAAAATACAAAACTCTAATATTTAATTTATCATTTAGCTTTAAACAATAGACAGGCAAATATTTAGAAGGATTCAGAGACCTTCAAGATCGTCTACCCAGCAACCCAAGATCAGCAATCCAGCACTACCATAAACACCCCTAAACCGTATCCCCAAGTGCCACATCCGGATGCCTCTTGAACACTTCCAGAGACAGTGACTCCACCATCTTCCTAGGCAATTATTTTAATGCTAAACCATTCTTTCAGTGAACATTTTTTTAATATATATCTAATGTGAACCTCCCCCTGTGCAACTTGAGGTGGTTTCCTCTCATCCTTTCACCTGGGACATATCAAAAGTGACCAGCACCCACCTTGCTGTTTGTGTGTTTGACAATTCAAGCTGAGGACTGCAGCACTCTGCAGGAGATTGAAAGTGAACAGGGGAGAAATTTTCTCTTCTTTGGAGGCTGGGCTGGTTAAGTTTCTATGGTATGTTCTGCTTTGATTTTTCTCCGATTGTATCCACAGTAGAAGAACCACAAGGTCTTGTTATCTGATAAATCAGGTTGGAAAGGAGCTGTCAGGAGAGGGTGAAGGGCATTAAAACACTTGTTTTCTGCAAGGTCACAGGGTAACAAATAATGGACATCAGCTCTCCTTTGATTTTTAGCCAAGGGGGGACTGAAAAATTGCCACCATGTCAACCGGAGGATGAGCACCCTCCCAAATAGGTTAGGGCAATCATGGGTGGAACAATTTACTGCTGAGAAATTATCCCAGATTTAATGAAGCTGCAGCCTAATTAAACCATAGCCTTTGCATCTTGTCCTTCTCTTTTACTTTATTTTCTTTCCTTCTTGGTGGTATTGCTGATGCCATTAGTTTGTAGAAAGCCAGGAGAGGAATTTGCCAGTTCAGTGGCTCCCTACACTCACAGGCACCCAAAGGTTGTATGTCAGGTTGCAACACTGGTGCTGGAGGTAAATGGAAGGAGGAGTGTTCTGTAAATAACTCCCCTGTGAGAAGCCATCAGTTAAACTCACATGTTTTTCATTAATGGTTAAAGTTTTGTTTCCTTTGACAGGTGCAGCACTAAATATAACTGCCTGGGTAGTTCTTCAGGATGGATCTCAACTGATATAGTAAATTCCTTGTGAAATTAGATTAAGTCCTTGTGAGAATGAGGTCTTTATTTATTAGGCAAAGGGAATAAGAACACTGTCGCAATAATGACACGAAAGAAGGAGACTGACACCTGTTAAGAGAACAACCAACTACTGCCCTGACGTGGGGCTGGACTTTATTATATATGTGTCAAAGAAATCATAGTGGATTGGAGGAGACAGCTCGCCGCCCCTCAATCACACTGGTCAAAGAAAATGTGCATCAAACTTCTGTGCCCAGGAGAAAGGAATGTAAATAAGAAGCTACTGTTACAATAACATGACTATGTTTACAGATAATGTGTGAGAACCAGTTACAAAATAATGAAAACATCACAACTGCAAAACTCAGGGCAACAGAACACTTAATGTTTGGGAAAACAGGACACATCTATAGATGTAATTGTTTTAGATACAATAATTAGGAACTTAAAATGATAGTAAAGAGGAATGCAAAGGAAGTGGATTGATACTGGTTATAGAAGGGTGTTCCTCTCCGTGGTTTGGATGCCTATGGTCAGGTGAGTCACAGGAAGAAGTCTTTCAAGGGAATGTCCATAGGCAAAATAAACCTTATTTTTCTTGTTAATTTATCAGGTTGATGTTAAAATATTTGGATTCAGTCTTGGCTGTGAGCAGACCTAAACTTCTTATTTGAAATGATTATAGGTGCTCTTACTGTATTTTTTTTTCTGTAGTGTCTTTTGTGAAACAAGTTCTGATGTAGTGCCTATATATTAATTTCATCCCAGTTGAAGAAGTTTATAACAAGGATATTGTTTTCATGGCATCCTTTCCCTCTCTCTGCTCAGTTTGGTAATAAATAGTTTTTCAGGTATTCAGTTATACACAGACTGTTTTGAAATCATGGTATTTTGCAGTGTGAAGATAGCTTTGGGTTCCCTGTTTTAGTATTCATTTTGTTACTCCCCTTGTGATTATTCTGGCTTATTTAGTGTTTATTATAGAGCACTACCCTAATTATATGCTTGCACATTGCAAAGTTTAGGGATTTGACTGTCTATTATGTGCCTATTCTGCAGCTCTTCATAATTTTCTTTCAATATGCTTTGACACTGCAGTCGTTCCAGGAAATATCATTAAAACTTTCCTTAATGTCTTTCTAACCTGTTGAGGGTGGCACTTCAAGTTTGTTTTCTTTGTCAATCTTATTCCATATTTCCCTGCCAGGCATTTTGGCAAAGTGAATTGAAAATTGCAGAATGGCAAAAAGAGTGAGCAAGCCAGTAATTACCTACTTTGTATTCTTATGTTGTGAAGTATTCCATCCTGAGTGTTTTGAAGATTTACGGATGTGTGCTTATTCAGAAGCATGTAGGGTTAAAATTTTTTTTCTCAAGGAATGGTCTTGAGCCTGCATCAATCTGCTTAATTTGGATCTGGTTTCACCTCATTTTTTTGAGTAATTAAAAGTGAAAGAAGCTGAAACTCCTGTTTAAGTGATGCTCAAACTGTGCTTTCGCTACATGGCCAAATTGAATCCGGGAACCAAAAAGCTTGAAAATAATAGCCACGAAAGCAAAAAAGAGCTTTGGCAAAGCCCAGTTCTGAGATATAGCTCATAACATCCTCTTACACACAGTCATTCTAGCTCAACTGATTCCCTGGCTGCTGTGGCTTTAGTCACTTGTCCCAAAGACTGCTGATCTGAAGTCATGCTACCACAGCTGCTGAGCGCTCCACAAACCTCCTGGGATTTGTGAACTTCTTGCCATGGTTGGAGCAGTTTTCCATTTTACCTGTTGATTCAGGCTTTCTGCACATAGATCTCTTCAGCACTTAAGCTTTCTGGTCTGGCTGCTCCAAAAGAAGCTGCTCCAAAACGCTGCCTCTTCTCCACTTTTTTTCCCCCTACCCTCATAGATTGTGATCTATGGCTTTCTTATTTCTGCCAGCACACTGTCAAAGGAGAGAACTCAGCAATGGAAAAACCTGTGTGGTAAAATAAGCTAAAAGGCATCTCTCAAATATTTGTAACCAAGCAAATTACAGAAATATGTCTGATTATACTGACTTCCAACCAATTGCATGAGATAAGTTGGGGAAGATGAAATGAAACGAGTATGAGAATGGTCTGCTTCTACTGCAAGAAAGAAACATGTTTTAAAGCACACCTTTAGTCTGTATTTTAAGTTTTCTTTGAAATGGTTACAGCGAGATGGTAAATAGCAGGAGTTTGGTGACTCAATATAAAGGGGTTGAGTATGTGCCTGTTGCAGTGTTTTCATTACAGCATACACAGGAGGCAAATTTCTGAATAATATAATAAATGTTCTTGCCTTCAGATTTGAAGATAATATTCAATTGTTTGTGTTGGTTTTGGAAAGAGAATGTGACTAACATAACACTTCAATTATTATGATATGTCAGTAGGAGTTATTGCTGCTCAGATGTCATGTAATGATAGGAAAATAACGTAAACCCAGAAAGGAAACAAAGGATTATTTTATTTTTGGTCTACTATGACATCGTAGGATTCTCTGGATCAAATTAAAAAAATTTACCAACAACAAATTCAATTTAAAAAAAAACCCCAAATCTATAGCTGTTCTTATTGAAGCCAATATAAGTAGACAAATATTTGTTTCCTAGAAACACTTTTATCAGCAGGTAAACTGCCACAATATATACAAGGAAATACCATCATTCAGCTATGATATTGGAATTTTTCATTTCAATACTCTTCATTGTTCTGGTATCAGTGGTGTGTTGGATTATCTACTACAGTAATTTGGTAATCTATGTAAGTTACGGTCTCATGACAATTTTCCAACTCAGGTCATTACAGCTAGTAGAAGTCACAGTAGATCCACTTCTTGAATTTTGTCCTTTCCAGTTGGATTCCTTATGAGGTGCTTTGCTTGTTAAATAAGTAGCCTCCATTCTCATGTCCATGCTTTTCATACGTAAAAGTTTTCAGTACCAAAGTAATTTAGCCTCCTTCAAACTTCTATTAAAACAAGGAGAAATTTTGTCTGATTACAAAGCACTGGGAAGGACTTTATCTGAATGCTGAATAACAGCTCCTCTTATCTTTCAGACTTCCCAGATTGAATAGCTCTGTAAGAGTTTCTTCTTTCAGCTAAAAATGAGTACACAATTTTCATTATTCAATTATCTGTCATACACTGGAGGAGTTTCAGTTTCTGAAAAAGGAAGAAAGCAGAAAACATGGATTTTTATTTAAAGTAGGCATTCTTTTTATCTTATTAGAACCATACAGAGTGTTAAAACAAAAGGATCAGAAAATATAAAACAAACTCCAAGAGACTGACCATTATAATCAGGTTTTTATGAAGCTGAAGTGCTAAAATTATCAATGCAGCAATGACTAGCTCTGATTGCATCCACTTGTATCAACAATTCATAAGCAATACAAGTTTATGAACATGAACGATTTAACTAAAGAAGTTCACATCAGAAGTAATGTGGTTAACTAATTAAATTTATATGGGTTTGCTTTATCTAGTAGAAAGACAGACTTCTGAAAAATAAAATAGCTTAGCCTACAGACAAGGAGACTAGATGACAGAATGCAATAGAGCTGAAGAAGAGTTCAGAATCTGGGAGGGTAGAAGGAATATTATCTATGCAAATACACTATAAACATGAATGTATAAGTCTGTGGAGAATACCATTCCATAGAAAATGCTGCAGGAAAAAGCAGTGGAAAAGTCAGCTATTTTTTGTTTATGTAATCTTCTTGTATTATTTCCTTCTGTAGTGGAAAAAATTCATCTATTCTGGAATGAAGTAATATGTGTCTGGAAGGAGGAAAGAATTCAGGCTTATTTAAGGAAGTCCATAAAAAAAAAAACCAACAGTATTTTGAGGACATATTCTGATTCTCTCTACTGCTAGTGCCAAGTTTTCATTTATACTGATGGCTTAAGACAGTTTTGCCCCAGACACTGTAAGTAATTAAGATTTTGTAGCTATTTTTTCTGGCTGCTCCCCAGAACAGTTCTGTGGCAAATCCTGCAGAATAAATCTCTGTAGAATCTGTTCCTTCCTTGCCCACTTGTTGGCAGCCAAAAAAATGATGCCTCTGTCTCATCTCTCCATCTGTAAAATGAAAAATAATGGTATTCCTCTACCTTCCAGAACGTTTGTAACTGCACTGAAGCTTCACTTGCTATTTAGCAATGGGAATGCCGAAGTATAGAGGGTGGAGTACCTTGTGATAAAAGCTTTTTTGCTATTGAGAAATTCTCCATTGTGTTTATTTTAGTCTTAACAATCAGTTTTAGCTGACAGTATTTTAGTACTTGAAACTTCAGACAAGTCTGCGTTCTTCTTCTTTTTTTTTTTTTTTTTATTTTTTAATTACAAGTGCCGTCAACATTTCCAAGTTAGACTGATCTGTGCTAGATTTGACGGCAAAGTAAAACCTTTTCCTTACAAGATTCCTCTGTTTTTGTGGTCAGCCTTTTAAGTTTCCTGTGGTTTTGTGATCAGCCTTTTAATGTAAATGGACATGTTGTTTAGACAGATGAATTACCTTGAAAAAAACTTGCCCTAAAAATGCTTGACCATCACTAGGGTGTGGGTTTAACTTATTTTTACGTTGTACTTAGGAACTAATGGAAACAGTAGCTTGGGTTAGTTCTCTCTGGTGTAGCTGCAGTTTTACTGGGAGGAAGTTAATTAGCACTGGTAATGGGAAGGTTGGGCCTGTGGCCATTCCCATCCCGGGAGAGAAAGTGGCCAGACTCAAACCAGCCCTGCTGAGATTGTGGAAGAGCACTGCACTTCCTCCCTGTGTCTGCTACTTGGGTGCTGTTTTGAGGAGGATGATGGTGTTAGGCTGTCATGGACAGTGCAGAATCAAAGCTTTAAAAGCTTAATAAAACCCTGTATGTCAGCTGGTTTCACTTGGGGGAAATATTGGTGTCCAGGTCTTGAGTGCCTTGGGGTCTGCCATCAGCCATCCCATCCAGCATCACTCTCCTGGCCAAGCTGCGCCAGCAACAGTGCCTGGGGATGTCCAGGCTATGGCTAACCCCAGTCACCTCCCTGGGCCTCTGGGACCTTGCTGAGATGGCAGCTGGTTGGGGAGGCACTGCAGCCACTGCTCCTATGTTGCCTGGCACAGTTTCATCCACCATGTTTGATACAGTTCCCATGAATTTTAATGTCACAGACTCATTGCAAATGGTGTCCTCAAGGGTTTGATAATTTCCAGAGGATGTATTCAGCCCACTTCCTAGGCAGCAGTGCCTTGAGTTTTATGTTTTTAATATATGCCCGTGTAGGGGGAGAGGGCAGCGAGCAGGGGATGAGCAGCTCCATGTGCCCATAGCTGGTAGGGGCTATGTGTGTATCCTGCCACAAGGCATTGGTGCTCCAGTGCCAGGAGCAGAATGCCATAGGATGTGGATCACCTGGCTGCCAGGTCTGGAGGGATGCAGGGCCATCTCTGCTACTTGCTGTGATAGTGCTTTATGGAGCATATATTTCCCAAATCCTTTTGTGAAGAAATATTCTCCATGCAGGATACAAATTGGACACATGAACATTTCAGAGCCTCCATGCAATTATAGAGCTGCTTCTCTAAACAGGCATAGCAGGAATAATTTCTGGTGCTTGAAGGGTATGATGGGTGCCCTGATGGCCTCTCACACGAAATTTTTACGAGGACATTCTCATTAAGTCAGGACTACTTAATGACCAAAGTTGTCAGGGTTCAGTCTGGTACCACGTGGATTTAAAAGCTAATTGTGCAATCAACTAATGGCCTAAGGCAGGAGGAATAGTTTTGAGAGGATTGCTTTGGGCAATGGAACCAGCCTCAATTTTGTCTCATGTTTTAGGTTTATTTGGTAAACTATTTCACACACACAAGACTTTGTACTGCAATGGACACTCAGTATATAATTTCCATGATGAAATAAATAGCTCAGAGATCCAAATACCCTGGAATGCTTCTCGAACAATATGCAGTCTAATGTTTCCTATGGAATTAAATAAATATAAGCTTGTCACCTTATATATATGGAAAAGTCTTGACTTTAATGATACAATTGCAAGACTTTCCTACAGCTGCAAAGCACAGGACTAATCTGGAGTGAGTCTTTGAAGTACAAATTGTACATTTCCCACCAAACACTTGAAGTAAAAGGTGGGAAACATCAATTCACACTACTGATAAAAAAGACTTCAGTTTGTCACAAGAAGAAAGGTTTTAAATTTGCAATTTTCATCTATAATATAAGGTGTTAATTAATTTTATATTTTATCCAGATGGGTATGTAAATTCCTTCTGAACTTTGTTACAGAGCATCTATTGTGCAGCTACTGAAAATGGTAGAGACTATAGTCAGCTGAGGGGAAAAACATCTAAATTACCTTGTCCTGATTCTTTTTTTCTAGTTCTTTCATGGATTCTGACCTGGTATGCTTCTCCAATGCTGTGATTGAAATCAATGGAAATACATACTTTTTATTTTTAAATATGTTTCAGATCAGACCAGTGTTGGAAGAGACAGGAAATTCCTTTAGATTTTTGTCAGAGTAGACAATGTCCAACATTCTTACTAATTCTGTTTTCTTCAGATAATAAACCATATTCAATAAATTAAAAGGCATTTCTTGGGGAAGAGGTGGAGGATTCACTATAGATTACCTTGATCCTGTGATCCAGCCATGGCAGACAGTGACAGTTCATCTAGTTTTTCTGCAGAAACAGAATAAGGGCTGTAGAAAAAGAGTTTATTTCCTAAATACTGATCTATTTTATCAAAAACCCCCAAGCTGTTGATCTGTGAGGTACAGAAGATTTTTAAGGTCTGACTTCTGTTGAAGTTAAAATACTGCTTTGCATCAAGGGTAGCTGGGTAACTTGCAACAACTTAATAGGAATATTAGACATCCATACTAGAGCATTCCACTTATATTTAAGTGGAATATTCTGTATTGTAATTTGTGCTGCCTATTGCCTCTTCTCGGGTCACTGGATACCCTGAGAAGAGTCTGGCTACATCTTCTTTGTGCTTCTAATGCCTGTGCAATTAAGATAAAACTGTAAGTATTTGTAGCTCCAAATTAGAGTAAGGTGACCAACAGATTTTGTTTTGGACTTACTCCGTTTCATTTTTCAACTCAGTTTCTTAGGCATAATTTTTGTTTTGGTTTGGTATGAAGTTGATTTCAGAAATTATGCAACATGAAGTTGAAACCTTTGTTAATATGTGAGGAGCAATCACCTCTACAGATCTATTCCCTAAAGCTGAGTCCTAAGAACTATTTCATATCTGAACCATGGACACTTAACGGCATAGGCGGCTGCATACATCTGGCCCTTTATAGTAATGCCATTCCTGAAACATTTGAAAAAATTTGTTCTGGAAACACTCCTCAAATACAAATTCTATCTCTAATTACCAGGATTTTTTCAACCACAGACCATTATCTAAGTGCAGAAATGAGTCCAACCTAGACCTCTCTTATCTATGGAATAAATCACTGGGATGAATTTCATGCTTGGCTACAACAGCATAAATGTAAAGTAGATTCATTGAAGTCAACTGGGTAACTGCAGATTTATGTTGCCATTAGTGAGAAATGATTTGCTGGAATTGTTTGCTTTTTCACACCCTCCTTCCTAGAGTTTCTACACTAGTAAGATGTGTAATATCTATTATTTGGCCTTTGTAACGTTCTAACAAATAAATTTCAAAGAGATAAAACTTGCCCAAATCAGGTATAAACAATAATATAATAAAAATGTTTCCTTCCTGTGTAGGAGGGTGTAGGTTATGGTATCAGACTACTTTTCCACACAGCCATTCCTTTGAAAAATCTAAGTCTTCTGTTAATGACGATACTGTGGTCTTATAGACAGTAGCTTTTGCATTTTCTGATGGTAGGTGCTGTAGAAGAGATGGACAGTATTAACTCACCCTGAGGGGAATAAGGGCTCTAAGGTAAATTTAGTCCTTACTAAGAACTAGAGAAGCTACAAGGGTGAAAGATATTACCAATGGCTCACTGAGAAAACTTTTACCAGAATTCAGATGTAGTTGTTACACATCAGAGAGTTCAACATCACACAACACGTGATTTCATGAGCTTGGTTGCTCCTGAAAATCAGCAGATTTGTAAATAGTAGCTTCTCTGAGTTAATATTTTCTCTTTTGTGTAGCTGGGGAAAAACAAAAGCATCTCAGAGAGGCATTGGATCACTGAAAATTGCAGGAGGACTGTTTGGATAACCCACTCCTGTAAAATTATTCTCCCTATTCTAACGTGTGAACAGTATATTTCCCAGCTGTCAGCAGCATCAGATTTGAGGGTCTGTTGCAGGATGGTTGCAGTAGGGGAAGAAAACTGAGAAACTTCAGCCTTCTTCTTTTTCAGGCCCATGTTTATGACAATGGCCATTGATGCCAGAGCCCATCGCAAAAAAAGGGCAATGGAAAAATATTTTTCAGGCCCATCTGAAATAAGTTATATATCACCCTTTTCATGGGCATCTCAAGAACTGCCCTGTCCATTAACATTTATAACTGTAGTTATCAAGCCTTGTAATGTGTTTCTGTATTTCTGTAACAACTCTTTCATCAAACACAGTGGGTCAACCCCTCTGCATAAATTCAGCAGATTGATAGTGTACTTTAGTTTATTGCAATATTACTGGCTGGAATGCTTATCTGCCCTTGTGGCTACCTTATCTTCTTTGGAAAAACACTTTCAATCCAGCAATTTATTGCTCAACGCACTTCTTAAAATGTCATATAAAATTGGATTTTAAATAGACATGGTTGGTAATAATCAATGACCTTTTAGAAGATGTTATGCCAATGAGTGGTTAGAGACTGTCTTTCCTGAAATATCTGCAATGATCCAATTTTTTTCTCCAAATATCTGAATAATTCCTCCAGGAATTTAATGAAACTTCACAGGCTAGTAGATAGGGCAAATAGTCTGTCTTGCCTTGTGATCTGGAAATAAAGGTTCTTGCAAACAGAGCAAATACTTAGACTAAATTTTATCATTTTGTATTATGAGAGTCCATATACAGTGTCATCACATGTAATAAAGGTTGTGGCTGCACTGAGATTTTAAAAGTGAAAATTTCCTTAGCCCAGCCACTTTGTGGTAGGTTTGTCTGGCTGCACTGAGCAGAGCTACAGGTTTGCCTGGCTGAGCACCTCTCCTGAGGTTCCAGGTGAGTTAATATAAAAGCATAAATCTGCTCTGCTATGGTTAGGTTGTTTCAAATACCCAAATTAACTAGGTTAATGTTACAGTAAAATTACTGTTTGGATTGTGTTTCAGGTAGACACTGGAAGAAGGATTCAGGTGTGGGTGTCTGCACTAGAAATATCAGTTTATGTAAGTGGAATTAATTGTATGAATTAAGCAGTGTGTGACTGCCTTTCTCAGGGAAAAAATCCATTGGTTTTAATACTCTTTACTAAAAAGCTGACACTAGGATCAGTTTATATCATAAACTGTCAGCTGCAAAATGTTAAGGTTCATTAAAAGCTCAGTGTCCTGTGTAGCACATTTGACTTATTTGAATCGTGTAGTATGAGACAGCTTTAGAGAGGACAGAATTGCTCTCCATATGGTGCCCTTCAGTTCTGTCCCTAAGCATGGACCTTGATTGAACCTGGGCATCAGGTTGCTGGGCAGGCAGGAAAGGATACAGGAAGAGAGAAAATACACGGAATAACTTTGCAGGTCTTGAGGGTTGACCCCAGCCAGCAGTCAAGCACCCACACTGCCACTCACTCACTCACTCACTCTCCCTCTCCCCGGGATGAGAAAGCTCATGTGTCACCATGGAGACAGTTTAATAGGTGAGGGATAGAGGCAGGGGAAACAAACAAACAAAAACTGGGGGAACATAGTCATGAACCACCTGCTGCTAGCAAAGTGATGCCCAAAAATCTCTGAGCAGCAGACACCTTGAAAGCAAACTCTACCTGTCTCCCCCTTCTCCTCAATACCCCAGCCCTTTCTTTCTGTATCTCATTATATTATGGGGCATGGATATCCCTTTGGCCAATTTGGGTCAGCTGTCCCAGCTGTGTCCCCTGCCTACCCCCCNCCCCCCGCAACTTCTTACCCATCTTTTACCTCAGGGGAAAAAAAAAAAGAAAGACTTGACTCTGTGGAAGCCCTGCTCAGCAATAGTCCAAATATTGATGTGGTAATCAACACTGTTTCAGTCACAAATCCTAAACACAGCACCACGTACAGGCTGCTGTGAAGAAAGGTAACTCCATCTCAGCCAGACCCTGTACAGCAAGAAAATGTGATCAGGGCAAAAAAAAAACCTGGGTATCTATGATGAGTTTTTGATGTCCCTAGAGTAGGAGATACTCAGCAATACTTATCCCTCTTTGAGTTCTGTATACACAAGTTCAAAGCCCAGTTCCCACTGTTTTCTACCTCAAATGTATGAAGCAGACAGAATTTTAGTTGTCAAATGTTGAAGTGAAGATGACATTGAAAAGCATCTTCAAGATGCTTTTGGAAAGACTTTCAATAGTTTTCTGAATAATTTTAGCATTTATCTGCAGAGATCATTTTTAAAGATGTTGAAGAGCATAGGGCTGAGGATGGAGCCCTGTGGACACCACCAGTCTCATGTCACCCCATTCACTGTAATCCTTTGTGCCTGACCCATGAGCCAGTTGCTCACCCATCCCATGATGTGTTTAACCAGCTATGGGATGGACATTTTATCCAGAAGGATCCTGGGAGAGACAGTATCAAAAGCTTTAGTGAAATCCAAAAAGATTAAAATAACATCAACTGGCTTCCCATGATCAACAGGGTGGGTTTCCTTGTCATAGAAGGAAACCAGGTTTGCTAAGCAGGACTTTCCTCTCATGAAGCTGTGCTGGCTGTGACTGATGACTTAGTTGTCTTTCAGGTGTTTTTCAATACCTCCCAGAGTAATCTGCTCCACAACTTTGCCAGGCACTGAAATGAGACTACCAGGCCTGTAGTTTCCAAACTCCCCCTTCTCAAAAATTGGGACAAGGTTCCCAAGACTGCTCAAAAACCATTGAGAGAGGTTTTGCAGTGATATCAGCCAGTTCTTTGGGGATTCTTGGTTGAATCCCATCAGGCCCTGCAGATTTGTAGAGATCCAGACAGAACAGCAGATCCCACACAATTTCTACTGTCTTGAAATCTACCTGATCATTCAACAGGTACAAACTGTTAGGAAGTATCGCTTATCCTCCCTATAAGAGTAAAGGTTCTTTGTTTTAACAGAAACAACCAAACTTACCACAGTGTGTATGTTCAGAAAAACATGCCTAAAATTCTTTTTATAGGACATGTAGGTTATTAGTTTAGGATTGTGCAACAAATTCTTCAGTGGGAAAGATGGTCAGTATCTTTTTTGCTATTTAGTTACAAAAGGTGTTTATGACTGTCTTACACAAATAATTGTGTGATAATTAATGGCTTGCCAAAAAGCTTTCTTTTTTATAAACAGCAATTTATTACAAGGGAATTTTAAGCAGACACTTTCAATCCTCAGTTGAAAGTATGTCTTGGCAGACACTATTTATCTGTCCCACTATTTGTAATACAATAAACAAAGTTTGAGTTCTGCAAAGAGAGAATTGAAAAAGAAGTGCAAAACACTTAAAGGAAGTATTGAAATGCACTGAACTCAGCAAAATGCTTTGAAATACATCATATTATCAGTAAGGTGGCAGTGGAAGGAGGGTTTCCTAAACAAGCAGTAATACATTTGTAGAGATGGAATACTGATTTTCCATTGGAGACATAATCACGTACCTCAGGAGAGCAATATAAATCCAAACGAGGTTACGTTTACTAACCATAGATACTTTTGAGTAAGGGAGGGTTGTCTACATGTACTCTCAAAAGTAAGTTCATGCAGTTATTTTCAATGAAGTTGAATCTTGGTGTAGAGTTGAGGTCTCTTTATGTATTCATTTATCTATTTTTGTGATGAAATAACCTTGATGTTTATGGACTCTATCAAGCAACATTTGATACGCATGGTAACCTTGACCTGACAGTAATGGTTTGGTCCTGAAGCCCACTGAGTGAATAGATTTCTCTCAGTTTAATTGCAATGGAGGATTAAAACAATTAGTGGGATCAATTCTGTACCTCTTTGCTTACATAGATATAAACTTCTGGACTTTTGCCTTTTTGGTAAATATCTTTCATGCTATGGCTGACAATGGGAGAGTGTCCTTCTTTGTTTTCTCCATTTTTATTCAGATCAATTGCTGTTTTTTTGAGTGGCAGATTAGCTGTCAGGAATTCTGTGTTTTATGACACCTTCTGTTATTATTGCTTGGGGTATTTTTTTCCCCCATTTGTCTGGTTTGGTTTTGTTGTTACAATTTTTTTTTGTTGCTACACTTTCACTGTAACTCCAAAGCTTTGTAATTCACTTTCTTGAATGGTAACATGTATCTGTCACGACTGCTGTAAGGATGAAATCCTTGACATTTATAAAGTATTGTGTTTCATTGGTAAATTAATGGAAAATATTTTATGTTAGTATAATAATGAAAGTAATGACATTATAGAAATAAAGTCTCTAATTATTCATTAGGATTAGACAGGGTAATTAGCATACCTGTTAGGCAATTTGAGTTGAAACATCTGACCTACTTTTCCTATATTCAACCATATGCACTCTTCAGAGCTCAGTTGCCTGATTTAAGGTGTGGGTTCCTCATTGTCTGGCAAGATCTAACAGAAATAAGCAGAGGTGTGGATGGTGGGATGTGTCCTGAGTGTTTAGAAAGAGCTCAGGCAGTCTGTATTTGACCCTCATATATATGAAACTGAAATGTCACAGTCAAAGGAACTGAAACTGAGTATAAAAGTGCTAGAGAAGTTGTTTAACAAATATCTCTCTTTGATCCTGCCCTACTTTAACAGCAGAGAGACATCAAGGTGAAAGAGGAACTCTTGCTAGGAGTGTAAATCTTAAATTGCACAGCTCCTTATGAAAAGCAGCAAAAGCTGTAGCATTCCCTCATGTTTCCTCTATAAAGAATAGTAGCAGGTTCTTTTTTTCACAGCATATAGTAAGAAGATAGATGCAGTAATAGAAATAACAGCTACTTCTTCCGATGATGGCTTGGCTCTCAACAACCTGGTCTAGTGGAAGGCATCCCTGCGCATGGCAGGGGGGTTGGGGATGCTCTTTAAGGTCCCTTCCAACCCAAACCATTCTATGATTTATGATGTGCAATATGGACACTACCATACCCACTCTAGTTAGTGACAGGTACTTGCTGAAGAGTAATTAATATGTTCCACCACAATCAGTTGCATTTTCAACCAACAGCTTTACCTTCTATTTCTTGTACTAGTTGTAGTTTTCAGGAGATGTTTTCCTTACATGGCCTTCACTCCACTTTTTCAAAACTGGGCAAATGACCTGCAGAAAAGGACTCTTTGTGAGTACTTGCTGCTAAAGCCCATATCCCTTTAAATTTTTTGTAAAATACAAGCACTGAGAACTAGAGAGTGTACTAGAGACCACCTGAGTTAATATTGCTTCACAAGAGGCAGAAATTAGTAAAATAGAGGTCCATGTAAAATCATTTTTCGCTACACTTGCATTCTAGTATTACTATGAACCTTGCAGTACAACTACATCATAATTAAATTGAAAGATTAGTTCCTTACCAGTCATTTTTATAATAAACCATTGCTGATCACTGGAATATATTGCCATTAGTAGTTTTCATTTTGCAAGGCTGTGTCTAGGGCAATGTTGAACGAACAGTGCTTGGAATACGGTCTTTGGGAAGGCTTATATGTCTTACATGTGTCTGTGCTTCAAAAGAAAGTGCACCTGCTTCCTACTTCTCCTTTATGTTATTCTCGTACTTTCATCTGGAAACAGTCATGTCCATCCATACACACCTGCCATTGCTGCAATTTATACAAGAAATATGAATTCAGTCACATTTTTAGACACAAATAGCAAAACTACTCTAGCAACCTCTGTGCAGCTGAGAGTTGTATGAACCTGTCAAATCTAATTTCAGAGTTCCAGCTGCTGTGAGGTCAAGGAGGACGGTGAGTGAGATGGGAACAACAACAGCAGCAGCAGAAAGGAGGAAACCATTAACTAATTGGAATAGAGAGGTGTCCGTGCTTTGGTCAAAGAGAAACGCTGATTAAAATATGTCAAGGGTACAGCTGAGAAGTTGTTGGGAAAAAGAAATAAAAATGCTTTCTTTAACACTGTGATGTGAAAGGGAAGGTTAGAGAGATTGCCTGAGGCAGAGTACAGAATTCTTTTTGGACCAAGGGGAGGCAATAATGTAGGCTTATAAAATATAGCTGAATACTAGCTATAGATAGATTAAATAGGTATGAACCAATGTTAAAAGATGAAAAAAAGCTGTGAGAGTAGCATAAACAATGGATTCAAGAATTAAGGAAACAGTATTTGTATTTTTTGTATTATTTGTATTCCAGCCTTGCCAGGTTGGAAATCTGTGGCTATTTCCACAAGGTTTCCATAAAGATTCCTCTGACTTCAATCTTTTGTTAAGTATACACTCATAAGAAGGAAGGGTAAAGTCTAAAATCCTGTGGTTCCTCACCTTGCTTGTCCAGAACTGTTTTTTAATGGAAAGAAAATGGAATAAGCTCAAACCTCTCACAAATACACTGAGTGGATTGTGAGGTACCAAGTGGTTCAAACCTAAGTGGGTGCTGGATAGGGCTAAGCATGTGAGCACCAAGGAAAAGCAGAGGATGAGCAAATATTTTCTTGCCAATTTTTCACAAACTGTTGAGGTCTGTCCTTTCCCTAGAGCAAAATGTGAACTTTCAATTCTGCTTCTTCTAAGGATAAAGCAGCCAGATGCAAAAAAATGAGGTCAGCAAAGCAAGCGAGGATTCAAGAAGTGGAAAACACAATTACTGTGCATACAAAGCATGCATCCTCCATGCCGGAATTTTTGAAAAAGCCATTTAAGATTTCAGGAATTACGGGTATTGCCAAGTGTGTGATCCCATGGTATTTTTCATGGTGCAGGTGTTCTCATTTATGCTTTTGGAAGCTTCCCTGTCCAGTCTAATTTGAATTGCTCAAATTACAAAGCATTCTAACAGTCCCTGAAAGGCACCAAAATCAAAGACATTTAAGTGATTTTTACATACATTGTAAGGTCCTTTAATGTGCCACAAAGGGAAACTTTCAGAAAAAGTGTTGCTATACACGTGCTTGTCTTGTTTTAACATGAGATAACAAGAATATATAAAAGAGGTGTTTAAGAAACTAAACAAAAACTGTTGCATTAAATTGCATTACATTAATCTATTTAAACTTTATTACCAACACATGGCATCTTTGCTGTATTAGCTGAATGTCCTATAAAACACAAATATAATCAGGAACAGGAATGAAATGATGGAGAACCTCTTCATGAGACAGTGATCACTTGTTCTTAGGGCTCTTTCTGCTGAGCTATAGAATGAAAGGTGCATTGCTTAGTCAAATCTAAGCAGGGCAAAAGAACGGCCTCCTCCTTATTCTAAGCTCCCTAACCAGTATATTCACACTTGGGCAGTAGAAATTCCCTTTGGAATTCAAAGAAGATATATTCATAAAACTTTCTGGGAGGCTGAATGGTAGGAACGATGTTGAATCTTTTCCAAATCAGAAAGTGTGATTCAGTAGCTTTCTGATCAGTTATGTCTCAATGTGTTATTTTCAGTGATGCACTTCAAGTGGTAAGAAGGTAGTTAACAAACATGAAAGTTATGGTATTTACCACTGTCTTGCTTTGATTCGGGGAAAACAGGATTTCAACTAACAAAGACTTTGTAGATAACAAGGTATATTTAATGTAGCTGGCAGCTCTGTACTGGTACTTGGTTGCCGACTGGTGATAAACCATGACAAGGATCAAGTAAACGCTTTCAAAGCTACACAAAATCCAGCCTGATTAAGTGAGATGTAACTTCTCAGCAGCCAGTATCTTCTTATCAAGGTAATTGCAAAGTGTTATGGGATGTGATAACATTTTTCCATTTCATGATGACTGCTTCCATTGGTTTTGTCTGCCATACACAAACCATTCATTTTTCTGGAGAATATATTTATCTATTCCTGTGGTACCTTCTTCAGAGCTTTCTATTGATTTATGCTTTTCATCTGTCATTTATAAGTAACTGTTTCAGCCCCTGTGATTTTTTTTTAATCTATTCCCTAGATTCCTGTAGCTATTGATTTCTTTTTCTACTTTTGTATGCTATTTTTTAGAATTAATCCTTTTTGCAGCTTTTTTTTTCTTTTCAGTATGTATAGTAAGAAAACCTGGAGCAATCCGTCGACTTTGTGATAAAGGACAACCAATAACTGTGATGCTGTATTTCCAACTCCTCATCCTTCAGACATATATTAATGATTTTTGAGTACATCCATTACAGAATAGTAGCAAAAGGAATTGAAGTTTCTTTGAATATATTGGCTCATTCTCTTTGTTGCCTTGACCAAAATGCTTTATAAAAATAATTGAAAAATCTAATTTCAATATTGGAAGCCATTTCCACACAGAGTTCTCTTCCTCCTCTTAATCGTCCTTTGAAATTCCTATTTTTGCTTCTTTTTAATTTTGCAAGCAGGCTGGTGGCCTAAGGTGTCTGTAATGGAATATCGCATCTGTGCATAATGTGTCAGTAAAAACAATTGCAGGTCTGTAAGGGTTCAAGTGAATTGCAAGTGTTTTGGTGGTTTAAAAGCCAACAGAAATTACTCATAAATGGGTGCTTTATTAAGTTAGGTACACTGGGAGCAATAACTCTAATTTTTATTTTCCAATAAAGCTGAGGTGATGCTGAGGTACTCATCTTTATACTCACTATACTCATCTGTGCTCTAAAACAGAATTTGAATTGTTCTCTTCATACATAGCAAACAAAAATATTTCTTTTTATAAAAATCTGTGGGGTACACAAAACTTGTTCATTCCTGTGATTGAAAGAATCTAGCTAGCATATAGGTACGTGAGTGGCTTTGCACTGAAGGAAAAAAGTCAACTCTCCCAGCCTAACAGGAAAGTCAAAGAACACTCCCTGTCCTAGAAACATGGTTTCGCCTATCTGTAAGTGTAAGCAGTAATAATAGTATTAATAATATTAAAAAAAATAATTAAAGAAAGTCTATTTCAACTCTCCCTTACTGAGTCTTCTGGTTGTCCTTACATCCTTGTGTGGGTGAATTTGGTCCTAGCAACATTGCTGAAGTTTCAGAATGCCCCTTTGGAAAAAAAAACAACCCAGATTTAAAAAAAATGCTATTTGTAATATAAAATTATGTCACTGGTTTTGGGGTGATGTATTTTTCCTAATCTCTTCTCAGCTGGGTTATCACATACCCAGTGAGTAATTGCCTTCAATAAGTGCTGCTTACTTGAAAGCATCAGCAAGAGCACGGATTCCTTTCTTTCCCTTGATGCATTTTTGTGTTCTTAGTTCTGCTGTGATAGCTAATATCACTCCACTTCCATGACACGAAGGGTGTAGTGTTTTCCTCAACTGCACTTTTCATAGGAGCAATCATCAGTCTTTTCAGTTTTTATTTTCCCCACCTATCCATAAGCTCCCTGCAATGTGTTTTCCCAGCACCAGACCTCCCAGGCTGTGGGAAGCTCTGAAGTTCTCTCCCTCCCACTGGCATTTGCTCCAGCACTGTGCGCTGTCACTCAACCTGCAGCAGCCCTGCTGGTGACAGCCGTGCCCTGACAAAGGCATGGGAGAGGTGTTCCTTTAAAAGGAACCAAAAGCTTCCTCTCTTCTTTGCTGCTCAAAGATTTTTTTGACTCTGAGTCAGTAGAGGAAATGTTTGAAGTGTGGGGGTTTTCTTTGTTTGTTCCTTTTAAACTATCTAAATATTGATTTAGTAACTGTGTTAGTTTTAGAGGCTGGCTGATAAAAAACCAGCACTGACCTTTGACTAATTTTTTAAAGGAGTTTTGCTGCTAAAGAGCTGAAAAAATGAGCAAAGGCTTTCATTCAATTGGTAGGGTTTTCATTGTTTCCAGGGAGTGGGAAGTGAGAAATAGAGCTTATTTATGAATGCTACTGATCAAAAGACATAAAACTAAACCTTAGTTACTAGTAAAGTTTAAAAGAACTCCTATGGACTGACTCTTTGTTTTGAACAAAGTGTTCAGAAGCCGCAAAAGACAGGTAGATGCTGTGATGTCCCCCCGGAAATAAGATTCCCTCAGGCACCAAAATGCTTTTAATGCTCATTGGTGGGAGGTTGATACGAAGAGTACTTTTTCATTGGGGAAAAAATCCACTGTCCCAACTTCATGTTTAACAGCCTTGCTTTTGGTACGAAAAACATTTGGCAAATGAACCTATTACAATAATCAGGAGTGCTGCTCTAACAACTGCTGCCAGGCAAAGAGCTTCTGTTCTCTCTCTTCCCTCTTCCCACTCTTTTACTTCACAGCTAAATTCAGTGAACAGATTCAAGCTGTAACAAATAACTCTTACATAAACCGGAACTTTGGGGACTGGCTTTCAACATCTCCCCTTTCCTGTCTCTACTGAAATAAAATTTAAAACGCCCATCCAATGTGACTGCAGCTGTATCATCATTGTTTAATCTTACAAAGTAATGAACTAACCTATAATGTGCTCTAGGTGTGTGTGTTTGGCTTATACAAGACTACTGGTAAAACTATTTGGGCAAGAAAACCATGCTCTCACCAAAATAGTTGGGCTGCTCTAGTAAGTATGTACATATTCACCTATGTGTTTGAACTCTGTCCATTTACAGATTGTGGGCTTATTCAACATATGGTTTTTGGCTAAGCACTGATTCCAAAATTGGTATCTGTGAGAGTAATTAAAATAATTAACATACTATTGGACATTTTCAAAACAATGTAATTGAGGCCAAAATTTGATTTCTGTATTCCCTGCAGTTTTATTTGTGGTTTTGTTTTCCATTTGGTAGTGGAGCCAAGGTCACAGAATATTTCAATAGCCTACAGAGGATGACTGCTAAATGTCATTCCCTTGAATACAATTACAATTTTAAAAAAATAAAGTGCATTGTCCATTTGCTCTAAATGCATCTTTGATGGATGCTTCTGTATCTTTGTGACAGATTTTTTCCCCCTCCCCGCCTCTATAACTCAATTGAATGAAGTCTTACATTGATGTAATAATCAATGGTGATATAAAATCAATTAGAAATTGGTCTGGCATTATGAAACTGAGATTCTGTGTCAGATTCTAGGTAGGAAGTAATCAAAATGCTTAACCTTCTATACTGCAAGGGTTTAGGGGCTCATTTTCACTCAAAAGCATGATTATACTTGTAGTTATGCAGTTCTGTTACAGTGGTATAACTATATTTGACACAAATCAAATTATCATTCAAAATCTTAATTGTTAAGAGGTGTAATTGGAAAAAGGTGAATGAACTCTTAGCTCATCCTGATAATCCCACACTTTGTTTTTTACTGATGTGTCTGATATCACAGTGATGGGTTTGCTCTTATTTGTCACATCAGTTTTCTCTTGGATGTGTCAGAAATCCTTCAAATTGGACAATGCCTTTGGGCACGTAAAATGTAAGTCTGACTTTTAAGTTGAGGCTGACTGGGAGGAAAGAAGGGGGTTAGTACATGGGCTTCTAAAAAGAAAATGCCAATCTCAGTAGTGATGGTAGTGATTTCCTTATATTTCATTATAGGTTTAATTAAAGATGTTGTTGCGTGTCCAGCCTCCTCTCATTTTGTTGACACATTCATACTTCATAGCTACTAAAATTGTTTAATAGAATTCTGATTCTGCTGAAATCACTGCCAAAATACCAACTAATTTCAACAGGCCAAATGTTCATAGATATAGAGAGGAAAGGCAGCTGTTCTAATTGATCTTTCTATATCAGCTACAGGAGGTGATTTCTGGCTCTTTTTTTGCTACCTATCAGTAATACTAAAAAAATCCCCAAGCAATAAACTAAAATAACAACAGAAACAACAAAACTCTAATCAACAAAACCCTCACAAGCTGTGCAGAAAGAATGAGGACGACTCTTACATGAATGTTCTTGAGTAGAACCACAGAATCACAGAATGGTTTGGGTTGGAAAGGAATCTAAATATCATCTCGTTCCTACTCCCCTGCCATGGACAGGGCATCTTCCACTATCCCAGGTTGCTCCAAGCCCCATCCAAAGTGGCCTTGAACAATCCCAGGGATGGGGCATCCACAGCTTCTCTGGGAAACCTGTGCCAGGGCCTTACCACCCTCACAGCAGATAATATAGACTATATGTGTTTAAAAAGACTACATAACTCACAGTTATTACAGAAAGGTGAGCATTTCCTCTTTGCTCTGAATGGTGAGCTGTTGCTACTTATCCCCTTTAAACTCTTATCCTTAAAGAAGATCTGACAATAAATGCTACTGCTCCCAAGTGGCAGGGCCATAAAGATAGTAATTCTCTAGATTTTATTTCCCTTTCTCTCTGTTTTGTGTATTTCCAGTTCTATTTCGCTTCCACAAAAATGGAGGTGATTAAAAAAAAAATGAATGAAAGCCATCTACTTATTGCGGTTTAGGTGATATGATTAGAAATGTAGATTTTCTGTATAGTCAACAAAGAGTTTTTCCCAGGCATTAGTTCAGATGACATCAGTTGGAAGGCATGAATACCCACTTGGATGTTTACATTTTACTTGGATACTTTGTATTCCTTTACTGAGACACCTGGAAAAGAAAGTTAATTGTGAGCTATAGTAACTGATACTTTTGAGCTTGGATTACTTCTGGAATACACTGCGAAGTTGGTATTGCTTGGAGCATACTTTTGGGAGGGAAGATGTTAGGTTTGTAATTATGAACAAAAATCTGCAGTACTTCAGGATCTTTCTCCCTCAGGCTTTTTCTTTTCTTTTCTTCATATTCAAATCTGTTGCATCTGCTTATATCACTCCAAAACCAGCTCAAAGCCAAGATTTTGAGTTTTTTTCTCTTGGCTTTCCCATCAATCTGTTTAACTGTTTATTAGGTGTCTATCACAGCAGTCTCTTTCTTATGCTGTGCACGTATTAGGAATCATTAGCTTTGTCACTAGAGGATAAGCATCTACAGGGAAAAGCTCTGTAATGCACACAATGTGCTGTCTACTGACATTACATCATATGCCTTGTTATATTACCAAAACAATTAAGTTATCTGAGTATCAACACTGCATGTACACATCCCATCATTTTTAAATCACAGCACTTTGCAGCAAAGAAATGAATAATTAAGAACACATAAAACTTACGCTGCCCACACAGTAAGTACATTATTCTTCTCAAGACTTTTACCTTAATAGACTATAAACTCTTCAATGAAAGCAGATTTTTGCTGTTGCTGTCCCATATTTTTCTGTTTTCTAACATAAGAGGACCCTGTCTGCTCTATAGCAAACGTGGAGGAGGTCAAAGAAGATATCTTGTCTTACAAATATGTACATACATCTTGCAATTTTAATTCCTTTCTAAGCTGATCGTTATTCAGTTCTTAATACCTTCTGACAATGACTGCTTGGCCTTTGTTTAGCTTTGATTTTTCACTACTTGAGAAAAATTTTGGTTGGTGAAAACTGCACTGAGATCTGGGTGCCAAGATCTCGTGCCATGTCAGAGCAGTGCCACTCACACTGCCAAGTATTAACCATGAGGGTGATTTTGATCATCCTGTAAAATGAGTATACCAAACTGGACACTACCCTAAACAAGCCTCCTGACTGGAAATTAGTGGCTAGCCCAGGGCAGCAAAGACAATCTTCTCTGCCACAGCAGGGTTTGTCATACATTGCTTCGTGCAGTTGGTCCCATTCAGTTCATGACTTCTGCCACAAGCATTTTAGCTCTCTTCTTCCATGCTTCATTGTTCAGACCATCTGTATAGCAAAGTGACTTCTGAGTCTGAAGCCATAGCAGCCTGAGTTTTGACACAGTCATATCCATAGTCATGGATCAATACTGGATATGCTCCAAGGCACCTCCACTAAAGAGGCCTGTGTCTTCACTGTACAATCTGTGAGGAGCCTAATTGGTACACCTGCTTTCAGGCTGGATGCAATTTTAAGTGTGTTGCTACTCTAAAACCCTTTTCCTAAGCTTATGTTGCTGTCTACATCTCAGATAGTCAGATTTCAAAGTCTGTCTTTCCTCTGGTTTTGCTCCATTTTGAAGTATGTTGTAAATGCTTGGCACTAGGTTTTCTCATATGTGTGTGTGTATGTACATATATATCTGTATATTTTTTTTCTTAGCCAACAAAAGGAAGCTCGGTAGGAAAAGAAGACATTTTTGAATGTTCATTAAGCAGTAAACACCTTGGGAAGGCTGTGAGGAATTGCATGTATAATTAAAAATATTTTAAAATGCATATATATTAAATAATTATTTAATGATTTCCATCTGTTCAGCCTTCCATACTCTCTTCCATTTCCATAGCTGTAATTTGTATTCTCATGCCATACAGGTATTTAGAAAAGGCATGCACATAAATAGATAATATACGTATTGATGAACTGAGGGGTCATGCAGTATTGTTTCTAAGATTCACCTTACTTATCTCTTGTCTTTCTTGATCATTGATGAACTTTACCCAAGTCTGCCTTTATTTTTTTTCCAGTCACTAATTATTTCCAACAACCAAAAAGTAGTGGATTCTTTTTGTTTACACTTGATATGAATTATTAGTAATGAATATTTCCTTTCTCAATGTAAAATATAAATAATTTTTTTTCAAAAATAATTTAGCAATGTTTTTTCCCCAATGCTGAAATATAGCTTGTTTGTTGTCCTGGAATGTTTACTTAATATTTAATGAACTCTGGAGATAATAAGCATTTGATTTCCGGAAATTTTTGTTTGCTGAGATTTACAACAAAAGGTGAGTTCTCCCCTATCTTCTTGAGAGAACCTTAATGTGAATTCTTATTCCATTTGCTTCATTGTCATCTTTCTGTAGATGAAAGGTCTGTTTCTGTTCTCATGCTCCTTATTGGCTTTTCCTCACAAAATCAGGCTGCCTTATTTTGGGGTATTACGTTCACAACAGAAGTTTTCTGAATTTGGAGGACCTCAAATCGTATTTCTGTGCTTCGCGAAGTTCCATAAACACTTCAGGTGTTGATAACCAAGCTGTAGCTGGTAGTGCTATTGAAGCACTACACTTAAAGCTGCCTAGATAAGTTGTGGATGCCCCATTCTTGGAAGTGTTCAGGGCCAGGCTGGATGGGGCTCTGAGCAACTTGCTCTGGTGGAAGGTGTCTCTGCATGTGGCAGGGGGATTGGAACTCGATGACCTTTAAGTTCCCTTCCAACCCAAACTATTCTGTGATTCTCTTCATTCCATGATTAAATACAAGAAGCAAGGAGGACGGGAAGAAGTGATCTGAAGAGGAAGATGATTCCACAGGTTAAGTATGTGCAGATCTGAAGTCATGCAGGGACCTGGCTCTGTGTATGAAACCTCAATCATTTCTTAACCTCTCTGTCCCAATGTCCTCAGCTGCAGAACAAGCCTAATATTTACCAGCCAGTGGGAGTGGATCACTAATCTGTCAGAATACATGCAAATAAAGTATGATTTCTGGTGGGGCTATCAGTGATTCTTCAGGCACTCATGACCTGATCCCTATTTTGAGCGGGTGCTGGCAGCAACCACTTGGCGAAAATCCCAGGAGGGATAGCATGCCATCTTCAAAGGGTGATAGAAATTTGCGATTGGCACAGCTTGCCCGATTTTCCATGACCGGTCCAGCAGGCGGGTTTTGGCCCACGTGTTGCTGCCGGGTGCCGCTGTCCGCGGTGGTGGAGCTCCGGAGCGCCGCAACTTTGCCGCCCCGCCCGTCCGTGCGCCCACTCGGGCACGTTTCCCGGAGCGCGGCCGCTGATTAAACTAACTCCTCCCTTCGGCTGCAGGAGCACGTAGGAACGGGGGCCTTCCTCTCGCTCGCCGTCCGCTCCCCTTCTTTTTCTTTATCCCCTTTAGCAGAGCAAGTGAGCTTGGACTGTGTAAACTACGGACCGCGCACAACGGGGGCTTTAATTGCAGCGGGATCTGCCCCCGCCCTCCCCCGACAAACTTCGGGCGCGCCCCCCGCGCCTCCCGCTACCGCGCTTCGGGGCTCCCGCCGCCCAGGTAAGAGGTGGGGGGCAGGAGCCGAGAGATAAAAAAGGGGATGGGGGCGGAATCCTGCGGTTTCGGCCCAGCACAGTCCGAGCCGGGCCGGGGCTCATCCCGGGGGCGGGGGTGGGCGCGGCGGAGCATCCGCCTCCCTCCGTGCATCTCCCGGGAGCACTCCCCGGTCCCCGTTCCTCCCCCCCTAGCCGGGATTCCCCTAGGCAGCTACCTCCCCCGAGGTAACTTCCCGAAGTTTTGCCGGGGCTGGAGGGGGGAAAGCGGGAGAGGTTGGGGGATGCGGAGCTCAAGGGCAGCGGGAATAACACCTGGTGCAAAGCTGCCCTGTGCTTCCGGTTAGGCTTGTTCTGGGCATCCCTCAGAATCCTAATGCCAAAGCTAAGGGAGGAGTCAATAACCTGCTGGCGTGAAGAAAGAACATTGGAGTTTTGCTCGTTTATCCTCTTTTACCTATAATTTAATGCATAAAAACGCCACTTATTTAAAATTATCGATCACAATATACCAAGCCATTTAGCTCATAAAAGGTACCGGAGTGCAGTATGTAAATTGGAAATTGCAGACTTCCTTTATTAATTTGCAACTAGCATAATATATTTAATTTTGCTGAAGGTAATAGTAAGAAAAAAGTTAGGCAAGAAAAATAGTTGTAATTAGCTCTGGAAGAAGTAATACAAATGCAAACGAGTGTTATGACATTTCAGTACAGGTACGTTCCACCAAAGAAAACCCAACCTGATAAATTTAGGCTCTATGAAACCAACACAGAAGGAGGTATTTTTTTTTGTTTGGTGGGGGATTTTTTGTTTGTTTGTTTGTTTCATAGTTCTCATAAGTTTGTATAAGTGGAATATGTCCACTACATACATATGTGTATAGATAAAGCATTTATGGTCAAGAAGGAATAGTAATACTCGAGGTGGGTCCTTACATAGGCCTTTAGGGTTGCAAAAATAGTCTCTAACTTTATTGTTAAAAATCTTGGGTTAAGAATAGGCAGGGTACCAGCTGTAAATCCAGGGAAATAATTATCCTCTTAGCCAAAGGAATGGCCTGCTGTTTAAAGTTGTTAATACTGTGTTACTTATGTCAGATTTAACCTACATTAAATATACTCCATGAATTAAAATACATGGAAAACCAAACATATTTTATTCCTAATGTTATAGAAATTAATGATGGAACCAATTTTGGAGTTACATGTTACTTACTACATTTCAGATACTTCATACCTGGTAGATGTTTCACTATTTCTCTGGAATTTTTTATGCAGCTGGATATAAGAAATACACAGGTAGTTGCTTTTGGTTATTACACAAAGTGCAAGCCAGTAGCACAGAGCATACACTTTTAGAAGTATTAATTCCTTTCTCTTGTGTCTCATGCTGGATGGTGAGAAGTAGGTACACTCTACTGCAGTTCGAATCTGATTGCACATAGGAGGTGTTTACCTGCATTTCCCCGTCCAAGACTCCATCAGCAATGTCAGAGAAATGAGGATGATTCCTGTAGGCACAGGATATTCATAAGGCTGCTGCTATAACTAACAGTTACAGTGGACATTCACTTGTCAGTCTTGGTAATGTTAATAACCCATGTACCATTGCAGAAAATTCAAAACATCAGATGTATAGCTTCTTTTTAGTGAATATGTAGGAATTGTGTGTAAATGTGTATCTTTCCTCTCTTAAGTGACCTTTGCCTGCATGCAGAGGACTGCCATGTGATCTATGTGTTGCTCAAGCTACTGGAGTGCTTATGGTGTAGTTATGGTGTGCTATTTCTCTGAGTAGTTATGAATTTCAGTTGCACATTTTACTCTGGCTTCAGAACGAATTAAACAATACCTGTTTTGATGTCAAGTTTTCAAAATCAACAGTTAAAAATGCTTATACTCAAAGTCCCTTTGTTCCAAAATTCCTGAATTAGGTAGATTGTAAGTGTCAGAATAAATATGAAAAAAATCCCACCAATCCTATATCTTAAAGAAACCATGAGGAAAAGAAATAACATTATGGGTGAAAGCCACTTCTTAGTATGTTTTTACTGAAGTTTAGGAGGATTAATGTTTCCAATGTAAATTTTTGTGCAGGTTCAAGCACTAGGTGGGTGTTATTACCTTCCTTTGTCCCTTCTTGACTTCTTGTTTGTGCTAAAATTAAGTTTCCCAACTGTGAGACGTCATCAGGCATTTTCACAAGTAGCAATTGAAATCTCTTAACACACCTACAAAGCTGAAAGCCAAATCGTCTATTTAAAGAGTGTTTTGAAGTAGTGCTTTTCTTTGTTGGTTATCTGGGCAGTGGAGAAACAGTTTATCTGACATCAATTCCCTTTGAATATTTGGGTTTTTCTGTGGAATAACTGATCTTAATGAATAGAGGGAATTGGCATCAGATTAAATCTTTATCCATGGTTCAGCTCATTGAAAAAACTTAAGAGTGCCTTCAGCTCAAGAGCTTTGTCTTCAAACATTGAATATAAAGAACCTGTTACAAGGTCAGCTAGAAGTTATAAGGAACAACAAATGACCACCTATGAAGTCTATTGATGAAGTATTTTGTGAGAAGGAGAAAGCAGTGTGCAACTTTGGAGGAGAAAAGTCCCTGGAGCCCAAATACCTGTTTATCTGAATGTCACAATCTCTGTGACATTTAGTCTCTGATCTCCTCCTAGTGCGTGTCTAGCTTACTCTGAGGGAGAGAAAAGTCTTTGCAGAAAACAGAACAGTGCCAGCCTTTATGAAAGAGAGAAACAAGCACTGTGGCTACAACTGGAGCTGAGGCAGGAGTCACAGAAAAGCATAACATGACATCAGGGGTTAAACTTATGTGAAAGTGGAAAAATAATGACAGTCTTTGTCCAAAAAATCCCCTCAGTCAAGGTGTCAAAATGAGATACTGCTTTTATTACACTGTACTGATGCTCAGGCATTGATTTTTCTTGCTGGTCTGCTTCTCAATCAGCAGAATTTCTTCATCAGGTCTACCTGGTATCTCACAACTATGGGGTTTGACTGGGAGTCATGACTGGGCTTCTGGAAGATAGCATGCCCTTGGCTGTGGGAAAAACAATATTAAGTGCTATGTTGCCTTTCACAGGATGATGTTTTCTTCTTTTCTGTTTTAAACCATGATTTGGAAAGTAGCTTTACTTTTTTTCATTAGGACAGCTTTCAAAACCGAGAGCCTCCAACAATTCTTGTTTTTCTTTTAAACATAAGATGAAAGACCCACAACAATAAATCCGAACTAATAGCCACAGAAGCATTTCCTTCCCTCTTCACCCTTTAAACAAGGAATTTCTGTCAGAGAAGCACACAATCTAGAGTGTAGAATTTGGGATATAAAATATGGGATGAACAACGTATTTGAGGTGGCACATTCTCAGGAAGCTTGGTCAGAATAAAACCTCTTCAGGTCACAGAGGGTAAGCATCTGCCCTTAAAAGTAGATGTTTCTGGCTCTCATGGATCAGGTCTTTAAAGTCACCAGATGCAACATAGTTATGCATAGGAAAGTCATTCAAAGAATTTCTCGAGGATTTTAAAATTTACTAGCCATTGTGCTTTTTATCCTACAGAAACCCAGACAGCTAAACTCTGGAGAGATCCTTTAAAAGAGATGTAAGCACAATTCCAATAAATATTAAAAACTGCTAGACTACTCTCAAAACACTTTTTGGTAAATTATGCACTCTCTGAACATATGAAGGTATGATTGCTCGTATGGGTGGAACATTAACAATCTAATTCCTCTGGGATTTATGCTAGTTGGATTTTGCATATTCAACATAACAGGAAAAAACCCCTAACCAACTGTTTCCATCTCTGTTGGTACTCCCACTCAAATAAATATGTGATTTTTTGACTTTTCCCATTCTTCACAGTTATTCTGTCATGGTTTGGTTTTTTTTCAAGTCCATCAAAATTATTTTAGGTCAGGCAGGGGGGATTTATAAGAATAACTGTGCTAGTATTCCTTGTTACTATTAATAATTTAAAATATATAGTATATAGACAACATTGTAATTTAATAACTTATTAAATCATGATCAGATTTCATAGCTATACTATGTGAGGCTTCACTGGAATGTATTCAACAGATTAATCTCCAGCTAATTTAGTTTTTCTAAACAGTCCTGTACAATATTATTACAAACATTTGTAACTGTTAAAAAAAAGAAAAAAAAAAAAAAGCCATCAGGGACTAAACTTGCTCTCCGGCACATGTGGAAATCCTGTACAAATCAAATAGCACAACTGGGACATTTGGTGGTTAGGAGAGGTGTCAGTCTTTGATGAATCTACTGAGACTGAATCTACTCACCCTGCTTGTATGCACCTAAGCAGATCCCCAAGTCAGCCTGCCATCTCCCATCCCTTAGTTGCTCTCCATGGAGACTTGCAAGTCTGTTGACTGCTGCAAGAGACTGAAAAATAGATTTCCATGTTGGGGAAGCTGCAGCATGGTTCTGCTTCTGCACTCCCTTGAGAAGACAGGACTGCACAGTTCCCGAGCAAGTTCCAGCAGTAGGCCATCATTCCCACTTGTGTATGATGCATCCAGATATTTCAGAGTGGTTTCCAGTCATTAAATATACATATGACACTCATGCAGAAGTCATTATACCCACTCTTCTGATGGGAATTGGGACTTTTTTTTCTGTTATTTTTTTCTTGTTAAGTCAGAACAAAGGGTTCACCTTGAAAATTCCCCTGCTGAATTCCAGCACTGAAAAGAGGAGGTTAGGGTTAGAGCTTGTTTGCTGAGCCACAGTATCTGCCTTCATCCTCCCGGGCAGCAGGCTAAAATGTGTCAGCACAAGCACACCTGCACTGAAAAGTCTTTATGTTGCTTTGGTCACCTTAGAGGGCTTGGAAGTCTTGCTTCCAGCCTCTCCAGACTAAAAGGCACTAATTTTCCTTCCCCATTCACTAAAAGAAATGTGAAGAGATGCTTTAGGTGAAATGTTTAAAGACCCAGAAGGAAAAAATGCAAGTTACATCAACTCTGTGGGCTTCTGATACGTGATAAGAGGCAAATCAGAGCACAGTAGCATGCCCAGGAAAGGTGGGCAAGTGATACACAACACCTTTTATTCTTCCTTTTACAGAAATTTAATTATCTTATCTAGTGTAGTACCCTCTTTTCTTCTTTAAAGTGTAACACAAGAAAATATATCTTAAACGTCACAATTTTCTAATGTAAATGTAGAGTGGGGAAAAGAGTTCAGAATAATGGATGCGTCAGAGTAGTGCATGTGTTTAAGCAGTGTGTTCTGTCCCTAGTCCTTTTTCTCTGCTCTTTGTTCTTGACCCTCATATTAGACATGAGAATTTCTCACAGGTTATTTTTTGTTCTAATCTTTCAGTATTATTCTCCATATGTGTTTGAGATCAAAACAGTTATAATCTGAACTTAATTTAGTATACCTTTCTCTGTGTGATGGGTTGCTATTTCAGAGGGTACAATGCCACTATTAATCATCATAAAGAAAATGCATGAAAACAGTCCAAAATGTGTGTCAGGCACTTCAAGGTGATGGATGCACAATAGATGGCCCCATTATTATCACTCAGTAACTTGAAAACTTTTGGTCCTCACGTTTTCTCACTTTCCGACATCATTAACTTGTTCATGGAATCCAATACTTTGTGAAAAATGTATTACTCTTCTACTCACTTTTTCCTCATCCTTCATGCTGTATTGACAGAGCCAGTTACCTGAAATTTCTTAATGCATTGTGAGTTTACTTCTCAATGTATGAGACAGCAAAGAAAACCAAAACAAATGGTTTTATGGAACAAAAGTCAATTATATTGATTTTGATCTGTTAATGCAAAAACAGATTGCATGAGTGATTGTAATTAGGGACCTTATGTTTATTGGTCACAGTTTTATTTACTCCTGGGACTTTTTCTCTTTTGTGAATCAGAAAGAATAAAAGACTAAAATATTAGTGTCAACTGAACATGGCTGATATTCTTCTTCTTTTAGGATTGTTACAAAAGTGGTACTAACCTAGTGAGACAGACCACTGAAGCCCACAGATATTCCCCAGCAAGATCATTCATATGATCTAATCTAACCATTTGTGAAGTAAATGGTTGTCGTTTCCACAACTATCTTTTGCTCTCTGTAGTGATACAGCCAATTCCTGTATCAGAGCCTATCATCTGAACAACTAGATGAAAAATCTTAAAAGCTTAAGTCATGCAAAAACTAAATTTTCTATTGCAAAAGGAGGTTTTTTTTCATTTTGGGAAGAAACCCTTTTCAAGTCTTAATGAAATTGCCATGAAGGTTTATAGTGTTTCATAACAGTGAAATTGATAAGTTTTGATACACAAAAGAATGGAAGGAACTATCTTTCTAAAGACCCAGCTTAAAACATATTTGCCTTCATTCAGGAACCATTAATTCAGTTACAGTATATCTGTAGGTATTTTTTATTTCTCCTAATGGTGCACGTTGTTTTCTTTATAACATTAATCTGATGTTAAAAAAGTTTAATCTTAAAAATATTACAACTGTTGCATTTTTCACTTTAAATTTTAATCGGAGAGTATGGAAGAATCAATAGTTACTTAAGCTTTGAAAGGTTCTGAAAGCAAACCTGATTATAAGTTAGTGACTTAATGATTTAGTATGTTACTGAATAATCAATAATTGCTAGCTGATGTTCTCAATCAGTTCTTACTAAATATGTTTTGGAAAGTTTGTAATTACACCACAGAAGCTTCTGTCAGGCACGCTGAACTGAAGAAGACACCATCAGTGACACAGTGGATTGAGAACACCCTCAGCAAATTTGCAGATGACACCAAGCTGAGCAGTGCTGTTGACGCACCTGAAGGGTGGGATGCCATCTGCAGAGACCTGGACAAGCTCGAGAAGTGGCCCATGGGAATCTTATGAGACCAAGTCCAAGGTGCTGCACCTGGGTCAGGGCAACCCCTGGGATCAGTCCAGGCTGGGGATGAACAGATCCAGAGCAGCCCTGGGAGAAGGACTTGGGGGTGCTGGTGGGTGAGAGCTGGACATGCCCTGGCTGTGTGCGCTGGGAGCCCAGAAACTCCCCGTGTGCTGGGCTGCATCCAAAGCCCTGTGGGCAGCAGGTCAGGGAGGGGATTCTCCCCCTCTGCCCCACTCTGCTGAGACCCCACCTGCAGTGCTGCATCCAGCCCTGGGGTCCCAGCACCGGAAGGACATGAAGCTGTTAGAACCAGTCCAGAGAAGGCCACCAAGGTGATCAGAGGAATGGAGCAGCTCTGCTATGAGGAAAGGCTGAGAGAATTGGGATTGTTCAGCCTGGAAATGAGAAGGCTTTGGGTGACCTAATTGTGGCCGTCCAGTACCTGAAGGGAGCCTACAGGAAACATGGAGAGGGACTATTTACAAGGGCCTGGAGTGACAGGACAAGGGGGAATGGCTTCAAAGTGACAGAGAGTAGGGTTCGATCAGAGATTAGGAAGAAATTCTTTGCTGTGAGGGTGCTGGAAGAAGTTGCCCAGGGAAGCTGTGGATGCCCCATTGCTGGAAGTGTTTGAGTCCAGGGTGGATGGGGCTCTGAGCAACCTGGTCTAGTGGATAGTGACCCTGCTCATGGCAGCTTCCTTCCAACACAAACCCTTCTAAGGTTCTATGATTCCATGATATACAGAGGCCCCTGTTCTGATGTCACAATCAGCTGTGTTCCACCAGTGGATTTGCCATCTCAGTTAAGCCACAGCTGTGTCCAAACAGACAGGTATACTGGGTTATCTGTTCTGTTCTGGGTGGGATTTCACGGCTTTTCACTTTCTGCGCACAAGGGCACTGGCTGGCAGGTCAGAGTGAGGATCAGGAGCGCTTTGGCCCAGTGATGGCAGCACTGGAAAACTCTTGCGTGTTATGGACCTTGTTATGCTGCTCTTGTCTTGCTTCTGAATTTAAACAGCAAAAATCTTATCATTACTTATCATTACACTGTGTAAACAATCCTGATACTGCAGGGAGGTCCTCATCAGATAGTGTCTGTTTCCACAAATGGTCCTCTGAGGGATCTTGTATTTATAATGTCTTTGGTAATGCACTAACAGAAATGAGGTTAAAAAATACAGTCTTTGTAACAGGCAAAATAAGATACCAGTGATAAACTCAATTAAGTGCATCAGACCAGGTTCTGATTCTAGTTACATGGATATAAACAGGCCTGTGGATACTTTTGTGCATACAAGGTCAGAATCTTGTCTCAGGGACGTAAAATGCATCCAGTTTAGACTTTGTAATCTGTATTGGAAAAACTTAGTCTGTCCTTGTCATTTCCTTGGACATCAACATTCAAAATGTTTTGTGAGTTTGGTGATTTTTTTATGAGTTTTTTTTGGGGTTTGGTATTTTCCCTTTTTTTTTCCCCACAACTATGTAACTCCAAACATTTTATGTACCTGCTAAAACTTGTATCATATTGCCATTTCAAAGAGAGATCCAGCTGATATGTGGAGCTCGCTGCATTAACAGCCAGGGAAGTAATTTATCCCTTCCTAATATCTATACCCAATATCTATATCTATGAAATAATGTAGGTGCTGTGTGGAAAACTGTTCCTTAAATACAGAGTTAAGTGGCTCAATTCTACTTCTACTGCAATGGTAACTTCCACTCTTATGAGGCAAGTGACATTCCCATGATTTGCCAGGAAGCCAGCATATTTTTTCTGTCATTTTCTAAAGATTTATGAAGTGCATACTTGCACAGACTAAATATTGTTTTTCAAAAATATAGCTCTGTAGAGAAACTTATAAATTAATTATATTAAAAAGGATACAGAAGTCTATATAGTTGATATACTCAACAATTCAAACAAGACAAAAGCATATAAAATATTCCAGGCAGTAACAGAAAGAAAGCAGAACACATGTAAGTTATTGCCACACCCAAATCAAATTCTTCAAAGCCTGTGAATTTTAATGGATCATGCCATTGAGGCAGTAACAAATTTCTGGTAATGCAGCTGAAAGCCTTCCAGGTTTTCATGCCAATACTGCTTCAGCAGAAGTCTCATCTAAAACAAACTTCAAACTTTGTTAGTGTCCTCCATGTGACAGATTTATCCATGTTCCCTGATTTCCTGCCAACTGACTGCACCTGGTTCACTCTAAATTAGTTACAGTTAATTGTCAATAAATGTGAAGAAGGTCTTCTTGCCATTTTCTCTTGGCTGTGAAGCTGGTGAGTCTCATGGCTATTTATCAGGTAGAGTTATACACATAAGTTTAGAGGAGAAAAAAAAGAATAAAATAGAGAGGGGTGCTGATTGTTTTAATTTTTTTCCTATGTATTTTTTGATGCGGGAAATGTGTGAGCACAGCTGCATTAAGACTGAGATGTTATTTAATTCAGCTGAGTCCTGGTTGGAGGACTATAAAGAGTGTGGGGGTTGCCTTAGGTTTTTTTTCCACTTGTGAAGGGAGCATGGTTAATTTAGAAGGAGTAGGAACAAGGAAGCTCTACAGGTAAGTTTTTATATCCTTGTTAGTCTGGTATTTTTTCCTCTTGTTACGGGGAGGGTAATATAAAAATAGATTCACTGAGGAATTAGTGATGAATAATTTTTTTGGTCCAGTTGGAGAATGTGATTTGTCCATCTTTTGGCTTTCCTTCAATAGGTCTTGCAACAACAAAAACTTGCTTTTAAATTTATTTTTTTTAGATAATTTCTCCTCTTCACAAGATAGCAAAAGGAAAAACGTGGCAAAAAGAGGACTCTTTCCTGCCCTCTGCCTCTCCTGACCTGTTGCACCTGCTGTTCCTATTGATTTAACATACTTGTGCCTTGATTCTGTCCTTGGTCGTTTTATTTCTGTATTTGGGGGGGCTGCAGGAGCACTGGTCTAAACCCAAATGCTGTGAAGGTTAATTACAGACTTGCAGTTAAGCTTTTTTTTTGTGGCAATGAAGTCTGTTAGAAAAAGTGTTCTTTAATTAAAAAAATGTGTTTGTTTGAGATAAACCTGTTTGCCTCCACCTGTATGAAAACTGGGGTTCAGAATTCAGAAGGGATTAATGGTTTTGAATCTGAGGCAGTTTTCTGCCTCTGTAATGAAAGCCTTCTGTTGAATTTTCTTTGGGAAATGGAAGCTCTAGTTCGAACTTTCAGTTACATATGTGTCAGTTGCTGTTCCTTACTTCTTTCCCTTTACAAATTATTTCATAGCAGACAAGAAATATGAGAGGAATAATATCTATAAAGCTTACATTCCCTCCCTCTTTGTGCAGTTTTTTGTTGTTGTGAAGTGCACAGCTTTTCCCCAGTGCCTCACTTTTTCTTTCAGGGATGGTTCCTGTGATGTGAAGAAAATGGCTCTTGGACCCAAAATAAAACCTCAAAATTTTTGCTTCTTTTGTTCTTAATTGGAAAACTATGGATGTTGCTGTCTAGGCTTCCTTGTAGTAAGATGGCTGTTTTCCTCTGTTGGTTAGTTATGAGCTTTCAAGCCAAAGAAGCTATCTTTAAATGTTTCCTGGTGAGGTTCTGGTATAATTACAGAATGGTTTGTATTGGAAAAGACCTTAAAGATCATTTGATTCTAACTCCCCTGCCATGGGCAGGGATACCTTCCACTAGACCAGGTTATTCAGAGCCCTCCCATCCAACCTGGCCCTGAACACTTCCAAGGATGGGGCATCCACGGTTTCTCTGGACTGCCTGTGCTAGGGCCTCACCACCCCCACAGTAAAGAATTTTGTCCTAATATACAATCTAACCCTACTCTCTTACAGTTTGAAGCCATTCTCCCTTGTTCTATCCCTACAAACCCTTGGAAAAAGTCCTTCTCTAGCTCTCCTCTAGCCTTTAGGTACTGGAAAGCATCTTAATGCTTTCCTAGTTGTACTATTTATATTACAGCTAGCAGGGCTGTAGATACAAATGCCAGCTTTCTGTGGAACTCTAGCTTTCTGTAGACATAGTCAAAACAAAAAATTTCTTGGACATTTTAATTAATAGTAAAGTAGGTAAATAACTAATTGAATACCATCTGTTTGCTTGGACTGAGAATCAAAAACATGTCTGTTAGTTTGAGGAAAGAATATTCATGAAACAGAATATCTCTTTTCCATGATTTTACAAAACAGTTTCTTTGACCTTGCAGTGGTAAAGTGCGTATATTTTTAGGGCATTTATTCATATTTATTGTTCTATGTTTTTGCTTTGGAACTCCCATTTTCAGTTATTTGCTTCTCCTTTCCTCTGGGGGTTAAATAGTCCAAAAAAGACAAGGCAAAGCCAAACAAAGCATCTTTGCATCCCTTTCTCTCTTCCTTCCATAGACCTGGGATGGGGATGCACAGGAACTGTGAGTGCTGGCTGGGGAGGGCACTGTTTTGCTGAAATAAAAGCTGCTGTAGGGAGGGCCTCAAACAAGCTCTCTACAAGAAAATCAAGGTGTTTGCAACACTGGGGAGTTACCCTTTGCAAAGGGGTTAACTTCCACAACCAGTTTTGAAGCAAGAGATGATTTTCATTCTGAACAGCTACAGGAAGTACATGGACAGGTACTTTGTGATCTGGGCTGGTAGTTAGAGCTCTGATTAAGTGCAGAAGTGAAAGTTTGAGTGTCACAACAACAAAAAAATTACCCCTCCACCTTAACCAATAAGTCAATCCCCCCTCTTATAGGAGCTTCTACTGCCTTCCTTTTGTCTATATGTGGGGGTAGGTGAGGAAGGGAGAAATTGAAGTATGGTATTCTGCACATCTGCTTGTGTAGTTTTCTTTAGATTTTTATTGTGTAAATAATACTGGGGTTTTAAGTTGCATGAAGCAGAGATATTTTTCATTGAAGATTATACATCAGAATTGAGGATTATGGATTATAGGGTATAATTTTAGTTGAGCCTTTTGTTATGGATGGGTGCTGCATCCGTGAGTTTGGAAAATAGCTTTTTTTAATAAAAGTCACTTTAATAGCAATATTGCAAGTATGCTTAATCAGCCAGTATGTAAACATACCCTTCTGTTAGTGTTGTGTTTTTTCCTGTTTGTTTTTTTTTTTTTTTAATTATTGAAACGCTGTTCACAAGAACTCTTTAGCTGTTTATAATGGAAAAAAGTTTTTACAATATCATCTTTTGAAAAACTACTTATGGAATTGCTGCAAGATTTTCCACATGTTGGATAAATTTCCTAACTGTTCATGTGCAAATTTCTGATAGTAGCCTGTGTTTTAGAAGTGACATTCTATTTTTTCCAGCCAACCATGTGTAGTTGGTACTGTTCGGACAAATCAGTATTTGATTAAACAAATCTTGTGAAGGAGCAGGCCTGAGTCAGAGTGCTATAAGGGGAGGTGTGGTAGAGAATAATAAGTAGGTAAATGTTGCTGATGTCAGTGATGTTGCCCAGAGAAGCTGTGGATGCCCCATCCCTAGAAGTGTCCAGTGCCAGGATGGATGGGGCTCTGAGCAAACTGATCTAGTGAAAGGTGTACCTGCCCTGGAAGGAGGTTGAAATGAGATGAGCTTTAAGGGCCCTTCTAATGCAAATCATTCTATGATGTGAAGAATGTGGTCACTGGAACACACAGTTGGTCCCTAAAAGCCCACAATGAAAAGCAATGGCTAACACAGCTCAATATTGTAAATACCAAGCTTTAAAAAATTAAAGTTTTAACTTGAGGGATTTTGCCTCAGAAAACTTTCTATATTATATAATAAGACTTCTAAGAGACTCAGTGAAATGCTGCTTCTTGAGGACTTTTAAACCTGGTTGGATTGGAACATATTGGGGTGGTTTTTTTTTGAAGTTCAGGATGTCCATGTGAAAAGAAAATTCAAGCATTTTCAAAGCAGCTAGTTTTGATTTTGTAGTAGCCTATGAGGTGACAGTCTTGAGCAAACAGTCAGGGAGGTTCTGAATGAAAAAGCATTTTTACCAGTGAGTATTTATTAAAATAGAGTCATAGATGTGTACTGAGGAAATGTATGGGGATTTTTTGCTTTCCTTCGCCCAAAGGTATATTTCCCAAGAGGTATAACTAAAACATTCAATAATATTTCTTTGTATAGCATCCAATAATGCAATGGCTGGAAGACAAGGCAGTGGCGGAGTAGCTGGGCGGAAGCACTGGATATTAGTGATAATTCTGATGCTGTGGGGTCACCAGATCAGTGGACAAGGACAAGGTAAGTGAAGATACTTTATTGCAGTTTGCCATTGGCACAATATTGGTTGTGGAAACAAGGGTGTATGATGAAATGCTGAACTTCTGTGAACAGTTGACAAGAAATAAGAATATAAAAATCAGAAGTACTTCAGTTGAGAAGTCAAATGCTGCTTGGAAAATGATGCCTTGATGCTTTCAGGGGTTATCCAGGTGCTTGAATCTGTTCTTTTGTGCTCAGTGACTGAAGTGTGCCTTGAAATAAATCTTCCATTTGTATCTGTTGTTGCCTTTCTAGGTGTGAAGAAGTAGTTGTTTACTAAGGGAGTATAGACATAGACACTTCTTATTTGGCTGTGCTATCTGCAATGAACATGCAATATTCTGAAAAGCTTTTGTGGTCATGCTATAAATTTCTGTGTTATGTTCAGTGATGGTGGTGCATAATAACAGCTGTAGGAATGCAGACAGGCAAAAAAAGTCTTGGGTTTTCAGTTTTGAAAAATGAAGCGTTATTGCATGTTTCTGGTCTGAAGGCTGGTAACGAGAGGTAAAACAGGCTATTGTATTTTTTAATAAATATTTATTTAGTACAAAAGATACTCGTGTGTTGTGTCAAACTGGAGAAGGGGGAAGTCTCATTGATAATTTTGAGGCACTGCAATTAAAAGGAATTTGATAGTCATTCCTTTTTGAGGAATTCCTTTATCAGGCCAACCTCAGGAAATACATGTTACATGTGAGTTAAGATTTTCACATCCTTAATTTACTTCTCAAGTTGGGGGAAATGCTGTGTGTTTTTCAACTAGAGCTTGTCTGTTATTCCAGTCATTGGCTCAAAGCATAATGCTGGTTAGTGTGTGCAGCCTGTGCTAGGTCCATTTTCCCAAGCAGTTTGGGCTGCAATAAGAGTTCTTGGCTGTTGGAAGGATAATAGTGTTTTACTCTTGCTTGGTGCAGTTGTAGGGGTAGGAATTGGATGCAAATTGTGCACTGTAATTCTGCTGAAAACTTCTGTGAGACTTCTGCATGTTGCCTCCACAGACCTAGAAGCCAACCTGGCAGCCTGTAGACGACTTTAGCAGAGAAATGTCATGAATGTTCTGCAGCTAGTCAGCAGACATGTTTTTCTGTGATATGAACTGTATTTGTGCAAAAATGGGAGTTGCTTTTCTAAAGTTTCCATTTTGACATTATAGTCTATGACTTGGAAAACCAGATATATTTGAAGACTGACTTTTTTTGTGGTATTGTGATAAAATGTGACAGATATGGTAAATTTTTCAGTTTTATGAAATACTGGTGAATGGCATTGAAAGAAACACAGATACAGTATCTTGAAAGAGTTTGTTTTCAAAGTGGGCAATGTGAAATATTCTTTGTGGTTCTAAACCCTCTTTGAGTTTCTGGCTGATGACAAGATTGGCTTGATCTGTGAACTGACCTTTAGTCATGTAGTTCTATGTGATTCATTTTTCTAATAATTTCCAAATTGTAAATTAGAAAAATGAAACCTTACTAGTAAGACAAAATACTCTTGAATGCAAAATGTCTTCCTAAAATTAGCAGTAACCCACCATCATGTTATTTTGCTTTAATTTTAAATAACTTTGCTATATTGTTAGGCAGCTTTTGAGCATTAAACACCTCTAAGCAAGTTGAGTATAATAAAACTCCTGTGTTTCAGTCTTAGTAGACTTTGTACTCTACAGTGATGGAAGTGTTGTGTAGACTTTGGAGCACACGTACTTATTGCAACTGCTATGCACTGCGTAAACTTTGACTTGAGGCACGCGAACTTTTAATAGAAATGAAGTAGTAAATTATGAGCAAGGAATATGTATTTTTTGGCATAATTACATACACAGGGTGTTTAAAAATGCAAAATGTCTGGGTTGCTGGATATATCCCTAATTTTGCTGCGGGTTTTTATTAACATTTTATTTTTCTAAAGTAAAAAGTAAAGCCCTTTGGGCATGCCTTGCAGGAACCTGAGAAATGTAATTTCTGATTAATTTGAGTAAAATTAATATTAATTATAAAATTTGGTTGTTCGGAGTCTATCAGGACAATAAAATGAAGAAATAATGATTCTGTGTCTGGGCATAGAACCAAAAGGGTTTAAAAGCCATATGGCTGCATTTAAAGAAAACAGCTTCTGAGTCACATAACTTCAGCGTGAGTGGGTTGCTATGGAAGTTAGAAAGAAATCAACATTTGTTCCACTTCCATTTCCAATCTGAATAGTAGAGTCAAATTAAAACCCCTTTGTTTTCTAGCAGCTCTTTCTATCTGTCTCTTTTTACACATTAACCCAATTGAAGAAGTGTCTGTTTTTTCAAATCCATGGAGCTGCATCTTGCTCAGTTCATGTTTAGCCTAGGACTAGATGCTTCAGTCTACCCAGTGTGAGTGTCCAGTGGGGGCTGGAGTAAGAAAGAAACTTTTAAATTATTTTGCAGTCTTGCACACAAATGTGTAATTTTCAGAGTTTTGCATCCATTCTGCTTTTCTCACCTGAATATTGCAGGTTTACTCCTCTGTCTTGAGAGGAGTAAATGTATTTTGGCCTAAATTTTGTACACATAAGTAACTTTAGAAAAATGCTCATCTCTTTAACATTGAGCCATGAGTAATTTGGAGAGTATTTTGTAACAGACTTGTTTCTCTTTTCTTGGTGGGCTTAGAGAATTTGTATATCTGAAGTCTGAAATTACTTGAACAATAAACAGGCAATTACTGTTCAGTGATAGCCTCAAACAGTGTTAGTATTGATATCTAAGACAGAAGATGAATAAGGAGTCCTGGAATCCAATAATGTTCAGACTTATAAAAGAAGTGAATGTTGCTTATTACCATGCTGCCTGTTATTAGCTGCTTATCTCGGCTTAGACGCAGAACAGAGGAGACGGAGTCAGAGTGTTCAGAGCAAAGGGCGGAAGGGGGAGAACCCACCTTCGTTTAATTCTTATATACACTTTTTGAAATCACAGATCATTGGAGAAAGTTAACACTTCCGTCTCTAACTATATTGGTTACAAGAAATGTCCATCAAAAGGATCTGTGTCCATGGGAAAGGAATGTAAAAAGATAATTTTTACAACAACATAGCTATGTTTACAGAATCTCGTCCTTGAAACTGTCTAACAGAGAGAGCTAGCTATTTTTACAGTGAAAAATGGGCAACAGTTGCTCAGTATCTGGAATTTCACTGTTGTATAGATGAAGCAGGTGTTCTCTTTGAAGCTCTGAAGATTCTGGATAAAGGAGTTTCTGCTCTCTGAAGAACACAGCACTAATGCTGATGTTCTTGGATGTGTGCTTCCTGCCCAAAAAGAGCCTTTCAAATCCTTTTTTTTTCCCACAGCTGTCAGGGTACAGTGTTGACAGGTTGCTTTATTTAATGAACAAGCATAAAGGCTGTGCAATGTGCTACAGCCAAGAGGCTTCAGAGCTCAAACAACTTGCTAGAAAGCAGTGGGTGTCACTGCATGGCCAAGCTCTGACCCTCTGCCTGCAGGAAATATTTTCCCCTCAACACAGGCCAAATGGAAGAAAAGCATCTTAACTTTTGAATTTAAACAGTGTTGTATGTAATGGTTTTGGTTTCTTCTTTTCATTTTGTAAATTCAACCAATGGTAAAGCAGGTCATACTCAGCCAGCATTATAGCTAACTTGGAATAGACAGGAGTCTGTGGGAAAAATGACGGGAGA
>VZRZ01004956.1:12996-24050 GCA_013398175.1 Climacteris rufus | reverse complement strand
CATTTCACACGGGCCCCATCCAGGACTCAGGTGCTGGGACAAACCCAGGCTGAGCCCAGGCCTGCTCATGGCNAGTGACCTCATGGAAGGTTTGGAGCTGGCCCTGCAGTGACCTCATGGAAGGTTTGGAGCTGGCCCTGCAGTGACCTCATGGAAGGTTTGGAGCTGGCCCTGCAGTGACCTCATGGAAGGTTTGGAGCTGGCCCTGCAGTGACCTCATGGAAGGTTTGGAGCTGGCCCTGCAGTGACCTCATGGAAGGTTTGGAGCTGGCCCTGCAGTGACCTCATGGAAGGTTTGGAGCTGGCCCTGCAGTGACCTCATGGAAGGTTTGGAGCTGGCCCTGCAGTGACCTCATGGAAGGTTTGGAGCTGGCCCTGCAGTGACCTCATGGAAGGTTTGGAGCTGGCCCTGCAGTGACCTCATGGAAGGTTTGGAGCTGGCCCTGCAGTGACCTCATGGAAGGTTTGGGGCTGGCCCTGCAGTGACCTCATGGAAGGTTTGGAGCTGGCCCTGCAGTGACCTCATGGAAGGTGTGGGGCTGGCCCTGCAGTGACCTCATGGAAGGTTTGGGGCTGGCCCTGCAGTGACCTCATGGAAGGTTTGGGGCTGGCCCTGCACACCTCAGACCCCCTTGCCGTGCCCTTGTGCTGCCCAGTGGGGTCACAGCCCACACCAGCAAAGCTTGGACCTGCTGCAAGTGGACAAATCTGTTCCAGAGCTGATGGACTGCCTGGAAAGAGGCGTGAGGGAGGGCTCTGCAGGCACAGATGGTTTTAGTGCCCTGCGCTTTTCGTCATCTGAAGTGAGCCCACTCTGACTGTGCAGCCAGGGGTGACTTTTGGCTGCTCCAGCACCTGGATAATAAGGGGTGCTTGTGCTTTGTCTTCGGCTGGGCCTGCTTTCAGTGTGATCTAAGCTGAAATTCAGCGATGCACAGGAGGATGCTGTGGCGAGGAGGAGCAGGGGTGGTGGTTGAGGCGCTGCTGGGTGTTTGCAGCCCCGCAGGACGAGGCCGCAGCCCTGCCCTCTGAAGAGCTGCATTCTGCTGCCATTGCTATAGTAACTTTCTGCCTCCTGATTTTGTTATGAATGGCAGTGGGAAAGCCTCCGTGCCGGCTCCAGCTGATGCCCTGCTGTTCTCCACATCCTCACGGCTTGCTTTCCTCTTTAACCCCTGAGTGCGCGGCGCTTTTTCAGCCGGGGCTTCCTTTGTGGCCTTTCTTCCTTTGTCTCTCTGTTCCACACGTGCACACAAAAAAGGGGAACGTGAGAGCTTTCTCCAGGTGGATTTTTGGAGGAGGGAGTGCTGGTGGGCATTTTGGGGAGGTGTTTTTGCGAGATGAAGCAGAGGCAGCGGCTCAGCAGCTCGCAGTGCTCCCAAGGCTGACTCTGTGCTCCTTTATCACGGGCCAGCCATCCCCTCTGCAGACAATGCAGCTCTTTTCCTTCTGCCAGCACAGATTTCCCTCTGGGAGCCGTGGAAAACATCAGAGAGCAGCGTGGGACTGTCCTGGATGGGTGGGGGCAGCAGGTTGATGTTGTCTCTGCCATTTCACAGACGTCTGGGTGGGTCCCACCGAGGGGAAGGGGCTTGTTCGGGGTAAAGGAGGGAGAACTCCCCCAGAACTGGGGAAAGAGCTCAGGAATTTGGCGTTGCTGGCACATTGATCTTCTTTGTTTAGGACAGAACCCAAAAGACCTTGAAAATGACCCTGAAAATGACCCAGTGCTCGAGGCTGGACACACACAAGGTCTCCCAAAATGATGGTGATGGGGAGACAGTCACGGGTGAGAGAGACTGAATCATCTCCAAGGAGATTTCCAGAAACCACATTCCTTGTGTCCTCAACCAGGACTCAAACCCATCTTCCCAGGTTAATGATTCCTAGAGATAGGAATTCCTCCCAGCACCCTGCACTTTATCCTCACCCAGAGCACCTTTCCCATCTCACCTGATCATTTATTCCCCCGAGGGGCTGCTGAAACATTCTTCAATTTTTGCCTTAACTTGGCTTTTGCTGCTGCTTGTTGAAGTTAGAGGGTGTGAATGTATTTTAGGCTCACAGAACGTGTCCTGCCTTGAGTTGAAAGAGAGAGATGCACTGAAAAATGATGTGCTTTAAAATCCTGCTCCTCCAAATTCCCTGGACTTCCATGGATTTTCAGATGATGTTGATGATGTTTATGATAATGCCGTTAGTTCTAAGTTGTGTCCATGTTCTTACTAAAACACTAATATTCCTCAAACCTGATTTTTGAGATGCTGATTCATTAGTGAATAATGCAGTGGATATCTTAGGTAATTTCATTTTGTTATTGTGTCTTTTTTGTCTTTAATCTCCACATCTAATTTTCTACCCACTAAAGAATTAAAGAATTAAAAAATTCAAATCATTAACTTATTCAAATTGTCCAAATATTTATAAAATATTTATTCAAATTATCCAAATATTTATAAAACATTTATTCGAATTATCTTTGCGGGTAATTAAGTGATTCTTAAACTCCAGCTCTTCATTTTGAAGTCAGAACTTGCTATGCAAACATTTGCTTTGATCCTACAGAAAGCACAACTCAACCTTAGCCCCACAGAGGAGATGTCCCCTATCAGACGGAAATTTCACATTTTGATTCACTCCAGTTTATTTAACAAATTGTTTCATGTTGACCTCAGATGATTAAAACAAAATCCCAGCACACCAGGGCAGGAAGGGCTGTTTTGCACAGAATGTACCAGGAATTCTGCACTATTTTTAATGCTCCCCTCCAGCAGTCAGTGATATTCCATGTTTTCACTCCAACACGCTTTTTGGGTGATTTTAAACAAATATTCCCATCTATAAAGCCCATATTGGAAGCAATGCAACTTGTACTCTCTTTGAAGCACCGGGGCCAAGTTGGGATGTTGATGCAGCATCCTGGATCTCCCATCCTCCCTGTGCCCAGCGGGGTCACGGCGATGCCAGGTTTGGCAGGAGCGCCTTCTGCAAGGCTCTGCAGAGGGGAAGCAAAGCCCAGGCAGGAGTTAACTCTCTGGGTGATCTGGGAGGCACACAGATTTATGAAATAAAAGCTTGTAATGCAGTTTAATAAGATTAGATTTATTTAATAAGTGCAACATGAGGACGTTGGTTCATGGCAGCGGCAACTGCAACGCCCCGGACTTAATGGGTCCTGCAGGGCAGCAAAAAGGGAGTTGGGCTTTTCTTGTTCCTGCTTTTGGACCCTTTTCTTACCCCTGATGCTGTTCCTGCCCCTGCCTGGAAATAAGAGTGGAAACTGAGGGCAGAGCAGAGGTGGATGATCCCCAACCAGGGCTGGCTGCACACAACCAGAGTGTCTTGCTCTGTCCCAGGCTGCTGCTGTGGCTGGAGGTGAATTTGAATTTCTATGCCTCATTTCCCATGTGTACAGTGAGGCCAAGAATGCTGCCTTTGTCTGTGGGACTGTTTAAAATGTAATGAGATGAGATTTTCAGAAATGACAAATGGTTTTCGGGGCCGTGTGTGAGGGCTGGGCTGGAGCTCTGCAGAGGGGCCTGAGCTCTCCTGCTGGGCAGCGTGGCCTGGTGAGATTTCCAAGCTGTGTCAGCAAAATGAAGAACCTGAGCAGTGCAGGGACAGCCCAGGGCACGGTTCTGCTTGAAACAGAAGCTCAAAACTTCATCTTAGCTGAACATTAAAATTCAGCAACACCAAAATGTCTTACCAGTCTGGCTCTCCCAGACATCACATGTGGAGAGGGGAGAAACCTTCCTGAAAAAAGGAGAGGAAGGGGAAGTTTTCCTTTCATGGGGTTTGATGGCGTGGTTTGATTTTCACTTTGAAATTTCCAGCCTGGAATTTTTGTTTAACTGTTTGTCCTCCCTCTTCTTCTTTCTCCCATTGGACCAAACCCCTTGAAATAATGGTCATCAAGGAAATCTTCGCTGGAGACTTTGGAAAAGTTTGTTGCTTTTGTGTATATTTATAATGTTACAGAGCTCATGACCTGCTGCAATAATAATGTGAAGCATATATGAAGCCTTTGTTCTGTTTTGTTGACTTGGAAGTGTTGCACTGTTCAGCAATCTGGTTTGTGTGGTTATTCCCCATTTTTCCAGCTGGAAATGGTGCCACCCTGGCACTGTGGCCCAGCTTAGCTACAATGGCCATTGGATTTCCAGTGTAGCAGTTCTCTCTTCTCTGTTTTTGTCTCTGGTTGGCATTTTCATTGCAGAATGAAGCAGGGCAGTCTATTCACCTCTGTTAATGGGCTCCAGACATTTTCTGTCTCCTTGGGTTCACCCAGTCAGTGACTCTGTGCATGTAAACAGGACCAGCAGAGCATCCAGAGCTGTTTTCTGTGCCTACCTGTGCAGGGAGGCACAGGTATTTTAAACACATTACCTGTGTTTAAAATAGGCTCTAAAGCCACCCCCAAACACGAGGTGAAGCTGCTTAATGCAGCTTAAGGGTGAGGTGCTCCTGTGCCATGAACTGGCAGAGATTTCAGCCAGTGAAGCTGAGAAACAAAACCATCAGCACCAGCAACACCTTCTGAGCTCCCCTGGGCGTCTCCAGCCAGCACCCCTTCCTCCCCTGGAGCCTCAGGGTGCCCTCCCCTCCTTTCTTTTCACTTGTGGAGCTCAGGTATCCACAGTGGAAAATCTTGAGTCTCTGCTAAGGGAGAGGGGAAGGATTTCTGTGCTGGTGGGATGTGGGTGTGTGGTGAGTGTTCTGATCCAAGTGTGGATTCTGGTGCTGCCTCTGGGTGCACAAAAGAAGCTTCAGTGCCCAAGGAATCCTTCCCTGAGCCCATCCTCCTGCACTGCTGGTGGCACTGCAGGTGATGTCCCAGGACGACATCATCTTATACTGAAATATTTCCATTCCAATCGATGGGGAGGCACTTTCACTCCATGGGGAGTTCTGCAGGAATTGCCAGGAAGGACAAGGGACAGGAGGGAGCAATCCTAGGGCAGCTGAGAGGGAAGGTGAAGCTGGACTTCATCTTCAATGCAATTGCAGCATGTTAATCCAAGTAATAATTTTTGATCATGAGCCTGGGCTCCTTCTCCTGTTGAATTTACTGCTGATTTTTATTTTTAGTGCTGTTGTGTCCTGTCTCAGAGGAACCCAGGGAGCTGCAGCACTCAAAGTCAAACGGGTGAATCACTCCCAGCCCAGGCTCTGCTTTATGACCCTTGCTATTATTTTGGTCATCATTATTTATTAATGTAGTGCTTGGAAGGTGTGTGAAGCCACATGGATCACAGCTCTGGCATGTCTGCAGTGGGAAGATCTGATCTGGGGAGGTGGAGAGCAGTCAGGAGATCCCAGTGATGGGACATAAACTGACATCACTCATTCCTCTTCGCTTTTTGGCCAGAGCTCCCTGCCTTGGAAGGTCGTATTTTAAGCCATGTTGCAATAGTAAAGGTTTGCACTGTCCATTTTGGGTCACTTGGGGAAAATGCTGGCAAGATTTTAGATAATTTCCAGCCCCCGAATCGATGGCTCTTTCCTGCAGAGTCCCAGCTCCACACAGATGTCAGTGGTGAGCCTGGAGCTGTCATACTCTGAGAGAGGTGTGCAGGGGAAATGTTAATATTTAATGATGCCTTTTTGTGGTCAGACGGGTGAGTTCTCTTAATGACACTGTCTGGAAGCAGCGTGTCTCAGTCCTGAGCTGTAATTCCTTGGTGGAAGGGCTTCCAAATATCACAGGACACTCACGGACCTCAAGGAAACCAACAATTTTGCTGGAAATTCTCTCTTAAATACTGAACTCTTCCTGTTGCTTCTGTCCATGATCATCCTGGGAACAGCTGAGAAAAATCAGATTTCAGGGCAGGCTGGTGCCCTACACCCACTGAATCAGCGAGGAGAGATTTTGCAGGCACTGAGGCTCTGCACTCCCTCTGGAAGCCAATGGGAATTCTGTGCCTCATTTCCATTCCTGCCTTTGGAAAATCCTCTTGTAATTGACTCAATATTTGCACTACTGGCTGTGGGCAGGGTGGCACAATGTGGCTTTCAGACCATCTGTTTTCACGGACTAAAACCCACTGGCAACAAAATTTGAGTGGCAGAAATTCGCCAGGGCTGCTTCATGTTAGTTGAGGTTGCTGGGGACAAAACCATCAAGGAAAAGTGTGGCATAGAATAAACAGCAATAAAAAGGGGCATGGAAAAAAAATGAGCTTTGTTTCAGCATTTGAATGGACTTTATTCATTTATCAAAAGACTTTCTGCTGGTCTTTAATGTTCCTGAAATAATGTGTCTGGTCTCTGAGTGCTCACCGCCAAGAAAAGCTGTCAGCCACTCCAGCAATTATCATATCCCAAAGGGAAGGTGGTTAATGATTTCTCGGTAGACAACTTGGGCTTTCAGTTTCTGTGCTCTGCCAGAACAATTTCCAACCCAATGAAGCATTTTAGGATTTGCTTGGGTTCTTAATTGTCGAGGAATATTCTGGAAATGCAATCATTCAGTGCCACCTCTTGATCCTGAGCCTGCACCTGAGGAAATTCGAGTGATGGGGTGGGATGCAGGGAGCAGCAATGGGTGAGGCAACACCCAGAGAGGGGAAAGGTGCCTTTCCCAGCTTGTGGTGAGGCAGGGAAATTCAGATTATTGCAACAAGTTGGTGTTTTTAAGGGCTGTGTAATATTGTAAGCAGCGCTGGTTGCAGAGATCAGCACAGGTTATCCCAGATCCTTGCTCTGAGCATCCCAGAAATCTGGTTGTTGATTTAGATTCAAGCTTTTTTCAGCTTCTCTTTGAAAATCATGGGGTGGTTTGGGTTGGAAGGGACCTTAAAGATCATCCCCTACAGGGATCCAGGCTGGAGCTCTCTGAGCCAACCCTTAAATTGGAAGGGTGGCTCCTTCCACTCTCTTTCTTTGCTCATTTTCACTGGAGAATAGCCTTAGTGGAGTTCTGCTTTTGCAAATATCCAAATTTCCCTGGGATCCTGCCTTGCATGATCAATCTTGCACCCACTGGAAGTATTAATAATGAATTATTTGCAATAGGAAGAGCCCAGATTTGGAAGTAGTTGCTGTCATAATGCAATTATGGCAATTTAATGGTGGAATATACTTCTGTGATTTCTGTCTTGGTTCTTAATTGTTAAATAATGAAGACAATTCTGGATTTTCAGCAATTATCTCACCTAAGAATAGAAGGCAAATAAAGCAACACAGAGTTTATATTGCATTGTTTCTAATTCAAATGAAGTTTGATTGTTCAGCCTTGCCCTGGACACGGAAGTAACTGGGGGAGGGAAATGGAATAAAACAGCATCAGACATTTCATGGCTGAGGAGTGGAATCAGAGAACTCCAGAACTCTCTGGGATATTGGGTGGGAAGGGACCCTAAAGCCCATCCCTGCCATGGGCAGGGACATCTCCACCATCCCAGGCTGCTCCACCCTGGCCTTGGGCACTTCCAGGGATGGGGCAGCCACAGCTCCTCTGGGAATTCCATCCCAGCCCCTTCCCACCCTCCCAGGGAGGAATTTTTCCCAAATCCCATCTACACCTCCTCTCTGTCACTTTGAACCCATTCCCTGTGTCCTGGCACTCCAGGCTCCTGTAAAAGTTGGGATGCCTTACCCAGATTGAGCAGGAGATCAGAAATTGTGGATCACCCCAGCTGTGGCACAGTTTGGTGATAAATCCTGTTTTTTTTCAGCCAGGCCCCAGATTCCAAGGCACTGCACGTGAAAGGAGCATTAACGTGAGAGCAAAGAGACCCAATTTTCCACTGGTTTGACAAGCAGCCAGCCCACTGCCTATCTTTGTGCTCACATTTCCTTCCTAGCAGTGTAAAATTCATTTTGCAGAAGAAATTCTGTGAAATCCCTGCTCTTCAGGCCGTCCTTGTCCTTGTCTTTGCCAAGGCCCATCCCCAGGCAGGGGCTGTCTCCTCTCCAGGGGTGCTGAGTGCTCAAGGCAGGGAGTGCTTCTGGTACTGCTTATGACACTTTTGTGCAGTGGCATAAAAGAATCTTAAATTAGGCCAGTTCTGCCACTCTCCTCTGCAGTTTCAGGCAAGCTCTCCATTCATCACTTCCCTTTTCTGTGGTTTTATTCCTGCTGGAAGTCACTTGCTCCAAGATGTCCAGAGCTTTAAGTTGTTAAGGAAATCTGATGATTTCTACTCAGTTTTCCTCTTTTGTTCCTTTTGTCAATTAATGTAATCCACACACTATATTATAAAATTAACTCATTTTCATGTGTTGCTGGACAGTTTATCTGCAAATAAATGTTTGAGTTATTCTGCTCTGCACAGCCCTATCTCTGACATGGCAAGAACTAATTAATGCTCATTACAGGATCAGAATGTAAAGCTGCTGCATGGAGACTGAAGCTGCCAATGTGGTTCCAACTGCCCTCATTCATTTCTCAGGTTGTGCTTAGGCATCTCCAGTGTTTCTCCATCTTTGTAGGGCCAAGAATGAGCTTTTTCCTCAGCAATTTTCACATTGATGCCAGGTTTATGAAATTCAGATGAAATTCAGCATCGTTCTCAAAGTAATTTATGTGGTTCTCAGTGAAAATAGACACTCTGTGGGATTATTAAACACATGGATTATCACCTCCCAGGGATTTCTCAGAAAAATTTGGTCATTTCCATGCTTAGAGAATGGGCATATCCAGTTGCTGGTTTAATGTTACCACTCAGGAATTGTGCTGTGCTACCTAATTGAAAGCGAAATATAAATTCCATCACCCCATATTCTTTTTATGATGACAAAGTTGATGGGAATCTGATACACCTGAGTGGGAATTCTGGAATCTTAAACAAGGCTTGTGTGTCGGAAGTCACAGAGGTTCAACAGGAGTCGTGTGGGCAATAATTTCTGTGGCTGGTCCCAAAGTCAGAGTGATTTTGGGGATCTGAGCTGTCACTGCACTGGCTGGTGCAGCTTTACTCATGATAAAGCTCTTCCTGGAGGAAGAAATATTTTAGGAATAAAGCTGTGGAGTCCTGTAGGCACATTTGGATGTTTCAGTACCAGTGTAACAGAATGAACAGATTTTGCTACAGCTGGGAGTTTTGCAAGGTCTGATACTTGAGTTTCATAGGGGGAAATAAAAACTTCTTAAAAATTACCTCCTTTTCTTTCAGTGTCCATGAAAGGACCATAAAAGCAGAAAATGTGTTCTACAGACACTCTGTGAAATATCAGAAAAGGAAAGTACAGCCAGAGGAGGATGTCTTTTAGCAGTTCAGCTGTTCTTTTGGAGTGTCTGAATTTCCTCTGGGTGACTGAAAACATCTTTGATTTGAGATGTGAGACCAGGCAGAGTCTCAGCAGATCAGCAGCCACGGGTGAGGTGTCTGACAGATTTCTCATGAGCACAACTGGAAATACAAGCCCCAAAAAACTGAAATGCTGCTGAGTGTGTCCTCGGGTGCCTGTGCAGAGGGAAGCACTTGGATTCGGATGCTCAGTGTGTGGTTGTTGTCTGTGTTGTGGGGGTTATGGTAGGAGAGTCAGAGCTGTGTGACAGGAAAACCCAGCCTGTGGGAGTGACCTTTGCCAGCTCTGGGGGGTTTGGAGCTGCAGTGCTGTCTGCAGGATTTCATTCCAGCCCGGATCCCTGCACAGCCTCCGGCTTTCCTGGCACATCCTGCCCTCCCCACCCCTCTGCAGAGCCTGTGGCCATCCCAGCCTCTCCCAGGGATGCCAAGGGATGAATGAGCTGCGTTCCAGGCTGTCCCTGAGAGCCACCAGCTCCACCCCAGCCAAGTGCAGGACGTGCCAACCCCAGCACTCCAAGGCTCTCCTGGTGCCGGGGCCTCCGCCAGCTCCGCCACAGCTCCTGCGCTGCCTGATCAGCAGAGCCCTGGCAATTAATATTTATATAAATGCCAAACCAAACAGCACTTGTGCGTACCTGGAGACCATCTGGTGGGCTCCAGCCCCCAGCCTCGCACCTGAGAGCAGCGTGGCTGCCACCCCGGCCGCTGCTGGGGGAAGGTCCCGGGAGGGCAGCGAGCTGGGGCTGCTTCCCTGGAGAGCCCCTGGCTCCGGGTGCCTCCCTCCTTCATTAGCTACCAGAGCACATCATCCTCATCCTTCAGGGCCAAGCTGCAGGCTGATTTTTGCCTTTTAGTCTGGAGTCTTTTATCACTGCGCCGTGCATTTATTACAGGGCTTTGCTCACGGCTGACCTTGGCTTTGGTGGTTTTCCACCCTTTGGTGCAAATGCCTTGGTTTGGGTGTGGTTTGCAGGGAGAGAGGGCTCGGGAATTATTATTTTTTATTGCCTGTAGTGTTTTTTTGTTCGATTTTTCTGTTGTTGTTTGAATCTTGCAAAGGTGCTCGGTAGCCATTTGGGCACAGATGCCTCTCAATTAACAATTAATGTATGCGTGTGCGAAGATGCCTGTCAATGAATAATGCATGGCAGTAGCCAGCCTGGCGATTGGGTTTGGCCCGCACGAATATTGCATATGGATTATCCCGACGGCCCCAGCTGACACTGAACCACGAGTTCCCAGGTGGAGACAGCCACGCTGAGCCCATTGTGTGCCGCACCTCTCACCTCTGTGACCAAAGTGCCTCTGCTCCCCCGGCCCAGGGTCTGCCGGGCTCCGCTGGGTTCTGCCAGAACCATCCCTTGGGGAATGACCCCGGCCCTCCCTCCGCCCCGCCGGGCCTGGAGCGGCTCGTTTAGGGATAAACCCCCGGGAAAAAATCCCGGAGGGGCCCAGGCAGGCGGGGCAGGCGGCGAAGGGGCAGCGAAGGGGCAGCGCTGGGCACCGGGAGCCCCGCGGGTTCCGCTGCCCCCGGGCCGGCGCGGGTGGTGCTGAAGGGACAGCGCCGGTGGCCGGGCCCGGACCGCCCTGAGGCCCCGGCTGCTCTGTGCCCCGGCTCTCCCCTGTCCCCATCTCCCCTTTGCTCCCCATCTCCTCTCTGCCCCATCTCCTCTCTGCCCCGGCTCTCCCCTGTCCCCATCTCCCCTTTGCTCCCCATCTCCTCTCTGCCCCATCTCCCCTTTCCCCCCATCCTCCCTCTGCACCATCTCCCTTTGCCCTCCATTCCCCTCGTCC
>VZRZ01004951.1:2240-13926 GCA_013398175.1 Climacteris rufus | reverse complement strand
TCCCTGATTTAAACCAAATTCCCAANCCCTGATTTAAACCAAATTCCCAAATTAATCCCAATTCCCTGATTAATCCCAATTCCCTGATTTAAACCAAATTCCCTGATTTAAACCAAATTCCTTGATTAATCCCAATTCCCTGATTAAACCCAATTCCCTGATTAATCCCAATAATTAATTAATTAATTAATCCCAAATAACATTGAATTTCCTTCAAACCCCTGCCATTTTCAGAGGCTGAATTTAGGAATAATTCACTCATTAAAGCACTGAGAGATTTAGGCTCAGCTTTAATCTTTTCCTTCTCTCCTGAACTATAAATGATGGGAATGTTGGGATTCTCCAGGAATTTTTTTTTGGGAGTCTCCAGTGCTTGGAGCTGCCCTGATTCCTCCAGTCCTGGAGGAGCTGAAATTGAAAATGAAAGTGAGGAAATTGAAATTTAAGTGAGGAACAATAAAAGAAACATTGAAAAATGGATTTTTATCCAGTATTATCTGCAGGAATTCCCCATCCCACTGGGATAACCCAGTGCCCATCCCAGGCAGGTGGGATTTGGCTCAGATCTGTGGCAAAAATGGGAATTTCTCCTCATTTTTCTCCTTTTCCTGGAGAAAAAAGCTCTGAATTGCCCTGGGTTTTGCTCTGGTGGGGAGGGCTGGAATTTATCCCATAAAACAACAAAATCCAGCCTGGCTGTCACTTCTTCCACTTTCATCCGGGGTCAGGAGGGGAATTTTAATTTAATTTAATTTTATTTTAAAGAGTTTTTCATCCCTGTGTGTGCCCAGCAGCTCCAGCTCCTTCATCCAGGGTCAGGAGGGGAATTTAAATTTTATTTTATTTTATTTTAAGGGGTTGTTCATCCCTGTGTGTGCCCAGCAGCTCCAGCTCCTTCATCCAGGCTCAGGAGGGGAATTTAAATTTTATTTTATTTTATTTTAAAGAGTTTTTCATCCCTGTGTGTGCCCAGCTGGGATTGAACCCTTTGGAATTGGGAATTCCAGTCCCTACAACCCCCTGAGCCTCCTTCTCTCCCTCTCCAGGCAGACACCACCCACCCCCTGACCAAGCACAGGAAAATTGCCTCTTCCTTCCGGGATTCCTCTTTATTTGATATTTTCACCTTGTCCTGCAGTTTACTGAAACAGGTAAGAAAAAGTTTGGAATTTTTTTGGGGGGTTAAATGGGTTTTTTTTGGGCGAAATTCCCTCCTGGAATGAGCATTCTTGGTCCTAAAAGCTGAGTTCTGGGCTTGCCTTGCAGGGAAAATGTGGTTTATTATGGAAGTTTTATTTCAAAATGAATAATTAGACATAAATATCTTTTATTTAAGTAATAAATATTAAAAAATAGATAAAATGAATACAGAACCATGCCACAAACACAGAAATAAAACTCTTTGAGAGGATTCTGACTGAAAATACACCCTGGCTCCTGAGCCTGGGCTGGAACTTCCCTGACTTAAACCATCAGGAAAGAAAGGAGGAGTTTGGTTTCCTTTTGAATTTTCTCTGCCAAATAAATCCTTGTCCCAAAATCCCACCCAGTGCCCGAGAGCCTTTCCCAAACCCTTTGGGATGGATTGGGAATGGAATGAGAGGAGGATAAAAGGAGAGGGCAGGAGCAAGGACCAGGATGGGTTTGACCTGCAGAGAACGAGGCAGAATTGCAGGAATTCCATGGCCTGGGAGGATCCAGCTTTTCCCTGGGAAAAAGGGAATTGTCAGGGAGAATTCCCAGATCTCTGGCATCCCTGTGCAATTCCAGGAGGGATCCTCAGTGAGAATTCCCAGATCTCTGGCATCCCTGTGCAATTCCAGGAGGAATCCTCAGTGAGAATTCCCAGATCTCTGGCATCCCTGTGCAATTCCAGGAGGGAATCCTCAGTGAGAATTCCCAGATCTCTGGCATCCCTGTGCAATTCCAGGAGGAATCCTCAGTGAGAATTCCCAGATCTCTGGCATCCCTGTGCAATTCCAGGAGGGAATCCTCAGTGAGAATTCCCAGATCTCTGGCATCCCTGTGCAATTCCAGGAGGAATCCTCAGTGAGAATTCCCAGATCTCTGGCATCCCTGTGCAATTCCAGGAGGGAATCCTCAGTGAGAATTCCCAGATCTCTGGCATCCCTGTGCAATTCCAGGAGGAATCCTCAGTGAGAATTCCCAGATCTCTGGCATCCCTGTGCAATTCCAGGAGGGAATCCTCAGTGAGAATTCCCAGATCTCTGGCATCCCTGTGCAATTCCAGGAGGAATCCTCAGTGAGAATTCCCAGATCTCTGGCATCCCTGTGCAATTCCAGGAGGGAATCCTCAGTGAGAATTCCCAGATCTCTGGCATCCCTGTGCAATTCCAGGAGGGATCCTCAGTGAGAATTCCCAGATCTCTGGCATCCCTGTGCAATTCCAGGAGGGAATCCTCAGTGAGAATTCCCAGATCTCTGGCATCCCTGTGCAATTCCAGGAGGGAACAGGCAGTGATCCTGTTCATCCCCATCCCAGAACATCTCTGGATCGTTCCCAAGCTGCCAGGATATCCCAGAGCAGCCTGACCTGGAGCTGCAGCACAAACCCAGCCTCCCAGCACAGGGATATTCCTGCTTTTCCCTGCTTCCCAGCACAGGGATATTCCTGCTTTTCCCTGCCTCCCAGCACAGGGATATTCCTTCTTTTCCCTGCCTCCCAGCACAGGGATATTCCTTCTTTTCCCTGCCTCCCAGCACAGGGATATTCCTGCTTTTCCCTGCCTCCCAGCACTGGGATATTCCTGCTTTTCCCTGCCTCCCAGCACAGGGATATTCCTTCTTTTCCCTGCCTCCCAGCACAGGGATATTCCTGCTTTTCCCTTCCTCCCAGCACAGGGATATTCCTGCTTTTCCCTGCCTCCCAGCACAGGGATATTCCTGCTTTTCCCTGCCTCCCAGCACAGGGATATTCCTGCTTTTCCCTGCCTCATTCCCCTTTTTCCACAGGCTTCTGGGAAGAACCTGAACCTGAACGACGAGAGCCAGCACGGGCTGCTGATGCAGCTGCTCAAGCTCACCCACAACTGCCTGAATTTCGATTTCATCGGCACCTCCACGGACGAGTCCTCGGATGATCTTTGCACTGTGCAGATCCCAACCAGCTGGAGATCAGGTCATCCACAGGATCCCACCTGGAACACGCTCATTTCTTTCTTTTTCATAAATCCACCTTAAATCCAGCCCTAAACCCACTCAATCCTCATAATCCTGGGTATAAATCCTCCTTTTTCCCTTCCATTCTTACACCTCCCAGTGCAACAACCAGGATTTTCCCACAAAGAACTTAAATAATATTGAATTTCCTTCAACCCCCTGCCATTTTAACAGGCTGATTTTAGGAATAATTCACTCATTAAAGCACCTGACAGATTTAGGTGCAGCTTTGATCTGCTGGGCTTTTCCTTCTCACCTAAACTATAAAAGGATGGGAATGTTGGGATGCTCCAGGAATTTTTTTGGGAAGGCTCAGGTGTCAACTGGATTTAAAAAAAAAAAACCAAACCAGAATTTGGCACCTTTTCCCCACATCCTGCTGTTCCCACCAGGAATTTGACAGGCACTTGCACAGATTGTGTTCTTAAAATACCTTCCTGTCATTCTCTCCCAGTTCCAAGTGCCAGTGGGTGATTTTATTTCTAGGAAAGGCATTTGCGTAAAAATACGAAATCCTGGGGAAATTTTCTTGGATTGTGGTGCTTGGTGTGACAAATCCATGTGCCATGGGTGATAAAATGGGGATTGGAGCTGTGGGAAGCAGCAAATGGAGGTAAAATCCTCTTTTCTCTTGCAGCATTTTTGGATTCTTCGACCCTTCAGTTGTTTTTTGATCTTTATCATTCCATCCCTCCTTCGTTCTCTCCTCTGGTAAGTCCAGGGTTTCTTTTCCTTCCACAAAGGGATTTTAGGATTCCTCTGGGAGATTCCCTGGGGATTCAGGTGCCCCACGTTGTGTCCAAGTGCTGCTGAGAGGTTTGAAGCATCTGCAGGGGTTGGATTTTCCCTAAAAGCACTTTTTTTCCTGCCATTCCAACCTCCTTTCTCCTCACACAGCTTGGAATCTGCCTGTTTGCTCATCTCCTTGAGGGATGGAGCTCCTGTTCCTCCCCCTCTGCTCCAAACTGGATCCTAAATCCTCTCCAGGAGCAGGGAGCAATCCTGGGAACACCCCAAGAAGTGGAATTTCTCCTGCCATGCTTGGAAATCAGGCCATGTCCCACTGGGATGAAAGGGCCAAGAGCACAACTGAGCTCAAAGATGGATTATTGCTGGAAAAAAATTTAAAAAAAGGCCTGCCAGGCATTTATCTCTCTGATAAGCTTCCCATAATTAAAGCTCAATGAAAACAACCCCTTTGGCTGAGAGGGAAGAGCCTTTGGAAGGAGTTTTTCCATGGAGAATCCACAGTTGGTTCTGGTGGAGGTTTAATGAAGGTTTAATAGCTAATCCTGAATTTAGAGCCTCAGATATTCAGGAGACATTTGAAGTGTGAGATTTCCTTTGGTGCTGACTGGAAATCTGAAGCATTTCCTTTGGGATCAGTGACTCCAGAGCCAGGAAGGAGAGGCTGAGCAGGTGCCAGGGATGGGGATTTTCCTCTGGATGGGGATTGCTCAGAACCAGCTACCCCTGCCCCTCACAATCCTCTGCCCATCCTCTTCCTGCTGCTGCTGCACCCAGGAATTTCCTCTGGATTTGCATTCCAGAGCTCTGGCTTGAGAACAATTAATTCTATTTCTTGCAACTCTTTATCTTCTGGGATGCTTTTCCAAGCCTCTGTTACATTTCCCTGCCGGTCCCAGTGTGGTTTCAGTCCTCATCTGAAGAAATTCCAGCATTTTGGAGACAGATTTTGCAAAAAAGGAGGCTCAGGGGGCTCTGCACAACTCCCTGACAGGAGGGGCATCCAGAGGGAAATTGGGATTTCTCCCAGGGAGGAGGGACAGGATGAGAGGGAAAGGCCTCAGGCTGTGCCAGGGGAGGCTCAGCTTGGACACCAGGAGGAATTTCCCCATGGAAAGGAATTTCCTCCTTGAGGAATTTCCTCAGAAATGGGGGTCAGGCCTTGGAAGTGCCCAGGGAGGTTTGGAGCCCCCATCCCTGGAGGTGCCCAAGGAATTCCTGGCCGTGGCACTCGGGGCTCTGGGCTGGCTGAGGTGATGTGGATCCATCACAGTTTGGACTCAGTGACCTTGGAAGGCTTTTCCATCCTCAATAATTCCATAATTCAGGACTTTCAGGACAGAGCTTTCCTTGGGGCGCTGCCGCTGTTTCTCTGCAGAGCTGCAGGAGCTTTGTGTCCCTGCAGCAGCACCAAACCTCCGTGTCTGGTGGTGTCCTGAGGGGAAAACCTTTCCATGTGCCTGTGCTCATGCCAGATGTGGGTTTTTTTCCCGTTTGTGTGTCCTGGCAGGTGTTGTCCTGCTTGGTGCAGATCGCCTCCGTGCGCCGCTCCCTCTTCAACAACGCCGAGCGCGCCAAGTTCCTGTCTCATCTCGTGGATGGAGTGAAACGGATACTGGAAAACCCCCAGGTGAGCCTTCCAGCTGGGATCAGGCTCTGCCTCCTCTTCATCACACTGCATCCCCAAAATTCTGCTGTTTCATCCCAAAAAATCCCCTGAATGTCCCTGCTGAGCGGGGCACTGGGCGCAGGGGAGATGGGCCGTGCTGCTCTCTCCCGTTCCCACCATTCCAGCACCAAGGCAGGTTCAGGGTGGAGATTTGGGAAATTCCTCCACTGGAAGAGGCATTAACACTGGGACAGGATGCCCAGGGCAGTGCTGGAGTCACCATCCCTGGAAGTGCCCAAACCCCGAGTGGATGTGGGAATTCCTGACGTGGTTTAATGGGATTTGTTGGGAGCTGGGGCTCGATCTGGGAGCTCTCCCCAACATTTGTGATTCCACCATGATCTGAGCCCCTGGGAGGTGACAGCAGAGCTGTTCCTGAGCCTCCCTCTCCTTTTTGTCCCCTCAGAGTTTGTCAGACCCCAACAATTACCACGAGTTCTGCCGCTTGCTGGCCCGGTTGAAAAGCAATTACCAACTGGGAGAGCTGGTGAAGGTGGAGAACTACCCCGAGGTCATCCGGCTCATTGCCAACTTCACCGTGACCAGCCTGCAGGTACAGCTCCTCCTGCCCCTCCTGAGCCCTGCATTCCTTGGAAAACAAAGCAGGACCTTCCTGGGGGGTTCCTTTGTCCCTCAAAAAGGGACAGAATGGTGCATGGATCACCCTGTGAATTCCTGAATGGAATGTGTGGGGGAAGCAGAGTTGTTGCCATGCCTCCAGAGGCTTTCCATATCCTCTGGAGCAGGGGAAAAAAACCCAACTTGTTAAATAAGGCTTATTTTTAGAATTCTGTCTCACTTCACTGTTCCAGTGCACTCACAGGGATTGGGAGTAATTGGAATATGATGCCTTATTCCCACTGAGTTTTCCAGCTCATAACCACAGCCCTGCACAGCAGAGGGATTAAAAATCGTGGAGCTTGGAGAATTCCTTGGTTTGTTCCATTGTAATTCCTGGGAAGCAGCTCAGAGCTGTGCAGTGAGTGGGAGCTGGGTGAGGCTGGGGATTGGAGGCTCAGCTCCACATCTTGGGAATTTGGGATCATCTCCCACAGTTACTGAATGATCCAGGTGGGATCCAGGTGGGATCCAGCTGTGATCCTGCTGTGCCCTGAAGTTTTTGGCCACCAGGCCCTTAAAGGTGGAAAGTGGAATGAGCTGAGCTTTAAACCCTTCCAATCTGAAGTCTGTGGTAAAACCTTGAATCAAACAACACAGATCCTGACTCCCTGCTTGCTTTCCCTTCTGTTTTCCCTGGGAAGCACTGGGAATTTGCTCCCAACAGTGAGCACTACCTGCTGAGCCTGTGGCAACCAGGCCCTTAAAGGTGTTGTCCAGTGGAAAGTGGAAGGAGCTGAGCTTTAAACCCTTCCCACCCAAATTCTGGGGTAAAACCTTGAATCAAACAACACAGATCTTAACTCCCTGCTTCTTTCCCTTCTGTTTTCCCTGGGAAGCACTGGGAATTTGCTCCCAACAGCGTGCACTACCTGGTGGGCCTCTGGCTACCAAGCCCTTAAAGGTGTTGTCCAGCAAAAGGTGGAGCTTTAAACCCTTCCCACCCAAATTCTGGGGTAAAACCTTGAGCCAAACAGGACAATTCCTAATTCCTTGCTTCTTTCCCTTCATTTTTCCCTGGGAAGCACTGGGAATTTGCTCCCAACAGCGTGCACTACCTGCTGAGCCTGTGGCAACCAGGCCCTTAAAGGTGGAACGTGGAACGAGCTGAGCTTTAAACCCTTCCAATCTGAAGTCTGTGGTAAAACCTTGAATCAAACAACACAGATCTTAACTCCCTGCTTGCTTTCCCTTCTGTTTTCCCTGGGAAGCACTGGGAATTTGCTCCCAACAGCGTGCACTACCTGCTGAGCCTGTGGCAGCGCCTGGCTGCCTCTGTGCCCTACGTGAAGGCCACGGAGCCGCACATGCTGGAGACCTACACCCCCGAGGTGACCAAAGCCTACATCACCTCCCGCCTGGAATCCGTGCACATCATCCTCAGGTGAGGACAGCCACCCCTGGCAGGGCTTGTCCTGCTCCTCAGCCAGGGCTGGGAATGCTGAGGGAGCTGGGGGTGTTCCTGCTGGAGGGGACGTGGCTGTGGGGTCACCTCCTTGTGGCTCCCAGGACCTGAAAGGAGAGGAAGGGGGGGAAGGACATAGGGAGTGGATTCCCACTGCCAGAGGGCAGGGATAGATGGATTTTGGGATGGAATTCCTCCCTGGGAGGGTGGGGAGGGGCTGGGAGGGAATTCCCAGAGAAGCTGTGGCTGCCCCATCCTTGGAATGGTGATGGGAGGTGGGAGGTGTCCCTGGGATTGGAACTGGATGGGATTTAAGGTCCCTTCCAACCCAAAGCATTCCATGAGTTCAACCATGACCCCATGAAGGAATCCCATGGGAAGTTTCAAACTGGAACAGGGATATGGGGAAGGGATTCCTCTCTGGGAGGGAATTCCCAGAGAAGCTGTGGCTGCCCCATCCCTGGCAGTGCCAGGTGGGAGCAGCCTGGGATGGTGGGAGCTGTCCCTGCCCATGGCCCTGATGGGATTTAAGGTCCCTTCCCACCCAAAACTTTCTGTGATTCCAGAATTCTCAGCTCCAGAGTGAACACACAAAGCTCCAGTGTGTTTCTCCTCCCTGTTTCTCCTCCCAGTTTTCCTTTAAAAACAGCCAGAAAGGCAGGAAGTTTTCATGAGCCACCAAAGGATTTCTGAGGGAAGCTTTCCTAAATCACAGCCTGTCTTTTTTTTTAAAAGAGATTTATTTTTTTAAGCTGGTTTGGGTTTTTTTTTTTTGAGACCCTGCTTAATCTCACATGGCTGAGCTGATCTGCCCTGTGTCCAACATGTTCTGGGTGAATTCATCTTCCCAGGATCTGCAGCCTCCCCTTTCCACCCACAATTCCCACCAGAGCAGAGAGGAGTGTGAGTCACTTCATTTTCTGTAGGATGACACAAATCACACCTCAAAGCACCTTTTATTTTTAATTCATCTGAAGGAATCAGCCTCCAGAATTCCATTATGGTGCCTGGATTTGTGTGGGATGAATTCTCCCGGGTGTGTGTTTGTGTTGGATGAAAACAAGTGGTCAAATGGAGGAAAATAATGCCTCTCCTAGGGAAGGCTCATGGGATTATCCCTTTTTTTTGTGGATTCTCCATCCCTGGAAGTGTTCAAATCCAGGTTGGACAGAGCTTGGAGCAACCTGGGATAGGGGAAGGTGTCCCTGCCCATGGAAGGGATGGAATTAAATGAGCTTTAAGGTCCTTTCCCACCCAAACCATTCTGGAATTCCCTGATCTGGCAGCTTTAGCCACTTCTGGAGTTTGTGATAAATTTATGGTGGAGTTTCATGGATTTAAAGGAAAGGGCAGTGAGAGGATTCCCATGGGAAGGTTTGCTGTAAAACACAACCAGGGATTTTGTGCTTGGTGCTGCCCATTCCCTTCAGACACCTGGATAAATGTTTAAAAAAACTGTTTAAAAATGTTAAAAGAGCTGGGTCATGTTAAGGATGGAAGAAGAGGTTGCTCCCCCCAGGTGCTGGTGGCTTTTCTACCTGAGCCACTGCTGTATTCCTGATTTTGGACTTTTTCCCTGATCCATTGCTGTTCTCCTGGTTTCTTTATTTTCCCCCTGATCCATTGATGTCCTCATTTCTGGCTTTTTCCCCTCATCCATTGCTATTCTTCTGATTTCTGGCTTTCCCCTTGATTCTTTGCTCTCCTGATTCCTGACTTTTCCCACTGATCCTTTGCTTCCCTCCTGATTTCTTTCTTTTTCCCCTGATCCATTGCAGTTTTCCTGATTTCTGGCTTTTCTCTTGATCCTTTGCTCTCCTGATTGCTGACTTTCCTCCCTCATCCTTTGCTCCCCTCCTGATTCCTGACTTTCCCCCCTGCTCCACTGCTCCTCTCCTGATTCCTGGCTTTTCCCTGCTCCTTTGCTCTCCCATTTCCTGACTTTTCCCCCTGATCCTTTGCTCCCCTCCTGATTTCTTTCTTTTCCCCCTGCTCCACTGCTCCTCTCCTGATTCCTGACTTTTCCCTCATCCTTTGCTTTCCCATTTCCTGACTTTCCTTGCTCCACTGCTCCTCTCCTGATTCCTGACTTTTCCCTGCTCCTTTGCTCTCCCATTTCCTGACTTTCCTTGCTCCTTTGCTCTCCCATTTCCTGACTTTCCTTGCTCCTTTGCTTTCCCATTTCCTGACTTTCCTTGCTCCTTTGCTCTCCCATTTCCTGACTTTCCTTGCTCCACTGCTTCTCTCCTGATTTCTTTCTTTTCCCCCTGCTCCTTTGCTCCCCTCCCATTTCCTGGCTTTCCCCCTGCTCCACTGCTCCTCTCCTGATTTCTGGCTTTCCCCTGCTCCTTTGCTCTCCCATTTCCTGACTTTCCTTGCTCCTTTGCTTTCCCATTTCCTGGCTTTCCTTGCTCCTTTGCTTTCCCATTTCCTGACTTTCCTTGCTCCTTTGCTCTCCCATTTCCTGACTGTCCCAGTGCTGCTGAGCTGTCTCTCTGTGTCGCTCTCCACTCTGCCCACCCGGGACTCCCCCTTTTCCCCACAGAACCCCTTTTTTCCACCTCCATTTATGAAACCCCTTTTCCCTGTGCTCTCTCCGTGCCCAGGGATGGCCTGGAGGACCCTCTGGAGGACACAGGGCTGGTGCAGCAGCAGCTGGACCAGCTCTCCACCATCGGGCGCTGCGAGTACGAGAAGACGTGTGCCCTGCTGGTGCAGCTCTTTGACCAGTCTGCCCAGTCCTACCAGGAGCTGCTCCAAAGTGCCACTGCCAGCCCCATGGATGTGGCAGTGCAGGAAGGTGAGCCCTGAGCACGGGAATTGTGCTGCCAGCAGTTCTTCCTGCTGGGAAAGGCATGGGGAGCAGGGGGATCTCACACAGCCCATGGGGCAGGCACTGCCCGCACCCAGCACGGAGCTGGGGGTGCCCCAAAACTCACTGCATGGCCACTTCTTTTGGGAAATTTAGCACATTGCCTCGTCTGGGCTTTGAAAATTGTGAGATGTTCCTCATCCAGCACTGCCTGCCCCATCCCATCCCATCCCATCCCATCCCATCCCATCCCATCCCATCCCATCCCTTTTTAACCTGAGCTGGGATGTGGGTGTGGATTTGCCTCTCCTCACTGGTTGAAGTTGGTGCTGTCCCACAGCTCACTCCATTCCTATTTTTTGGGGAAATTTAACACATTTCCTTGTCTGGGATTTTAAAATTATGAGGTGTTCCCCATCCAGCACTGTCCATCCCACCCTTCTCCCTGAGCTGGGATGTGGGTGTGGATTTGCCCCTCCTCAATGGTTGGAGATGGTGCTGTTCTACACCTCACTCCATTCCTGGTTTTTTTGGGAAATTTAGCATATTGCCTTGTCTGGGCTTTGAAAGTTATGAGGTGTTCCTGATCCAGCACTGCCCATCCCATCCCATCCCATCCCAGCTTTACCTGAGGAGTGCTGTGGCTGCTCCCTGGGCTCTCCTCACTGGTTTTGGGGCAGAAACCTCCAGCTGGTTGTGGGATTTCCCACTGGTGCCACTGTCTGGAGTGGGAATTTTAACTGGGCAAGTCATGGATGGGTCAGGAATGCTTTGCCAGGAAGCAGCTCCTGTGGGATTCAGGGATGCTCAGGGATCACTGGGTTATTCCCATCTGGCTCCCCCTTCCCTGGAGGAGCTGGAGGCATCAGCACAGCAGTGGGAACTGTTTTCCTTCTGGAATAGCATTGATCCCACACAGGAATTCCTGATTTTCTGTAGATTTCTCTCCACAAAAAGTCGATTTCTCCACACGTTCAAAGAGTGAATGTTTAAATACACATTAAATAATTTTACCAGGAGCTGTATTTCTGCAGTGGAGAAGCTTTAAATAATGACAATTTCCCAGGCAGGCCTGGCATTTTTTTCCCAGTAAATCTTGGAATGGCTTGGGTTGGAAAACACCTTAAGGATCATCCACTTCCAACCCCAGGATGCTCCAAGCCACACCCAACCTGCCCTTGTGCCCTGCCAGGCATGGAACACCACAAAATGGCCATGAAAACACTAAAAATGGAAACTTTTGCTATAGAAACAC
>VZRZ01004950.1:185168-232486 GCA_013398175.1 Climacteris rufus | reverse complement strand
CCCCAGCCCCGGCCGGTGCCAGCGGCCGGCGAGCACAGCCCCGGGCCGCTGCCGTGTGCGGCAACAATCCCCCCGCAGCCCTGCCTGGCTACACCTCCCCGAAGGTTTAAACACTATAAAAGGCAGTACTCCCTGGTCTCGAAGAGAAACACAGCAGCGAGAAGGAGGAATACAGTATTAAAAAAAAAAAAAAAATACAAAACCCAAACACAAATGGAATAAATAGGAAATGCGTTTCCAGATTTAGCATCTCAAAATACAGTGGGAAGTCCTGAATCATACTGCAACCATGCTGTGTGAAGTAGGAATGTGTGCTCTGTTTCCATTAAAAAAAATTTAAAGAGGTTATATGGAAAGTTATTTTATGTAAAAGCTATCAGCCTAACTCTTTCAGAAGAGGTAAGAGAGAACTTAAATGAAAAGCAGCAGTTGCACATGATATGAGAACAGCTCATAAAAACTCAACAGTAGAGAAGCAAGGAGAGTGGGATGTGAAGACTAAGGACGCCCAGATGCTTCCCCTGCCTTCCATGGCTGCAGGGAGGGGTCATATCTTCCCCATTTCAAGGATAGGCAAATTATCAGACCCGAAACTCTTCCGAATACAGGACAGGGTAAGCTTGGCAGGCTGATGGCTGCATAACTGAAGGGCACTGCTTTGGAACAAATCTGATACTGATGCCACAATCCCAACTTTTCAAATCCTTGCAGTCATCGCAGCATTTCTCTTGGCATTTCTTCCACCTTCTCATTCAAAACCTCCCTCCTAACAAAACAAGGAGACACTTTCAGGACCTGGCAATCCCAGACATATACATTTTTAAACCGCATTAGCTCATCCTGAGTTCACTTTTAGCCATTGATTCAAAGCATCAGAAAAAAATAAATCAAGTAATTGTCAGCAAATTCCCTTGTTTTTAAATGCTAGAGAGCCACAGACCATTAGAGACTGTGCACCACAATTAAAGGCACCAACGAGCCAATCAGCCTTTCACGAGTTGTTTTACAGTCTGCCACAGTGGTATAAAGCTAATGAAGACTGAAAGGACCACAGTTAACTGCTCTTTGATCCTGCTGAACAGTCATTAAAAAAGTTACATATGGCTCTTTGTCCCGGTGCTGGAAAATGTCAGTCTGGAGAAGGCCAGGGTGGAATTCAGAGAAAGGGACTTGTCTTCCAAGGCCCTGGCACTGCCAACACCTACGGGAGCTGAAATGCAGGCTCAGAAAGTAGGCTCTAGCCAGTGTCCTCCATCCACAGAACTTCACACTACAAAGACTTGGCTTAACAACTTAGGTATTACCCCAGTAAGCTGTTAAGTATTTTAACAAAACCAAGTTCAAATGTAACTGAAAACTAACATCAGTCAACATCAAAGAGGTGGTAGAAAGTGTAAAAAAATAAAAGTACATTGAAAGGAAAGCACTCACATATGGAATCAGCAGCTCTGCAAACCTTTCTGGAACAATTATTAAAATAGATCTCAGATTTTGAGCCAAAATGCTCCATCTGGAATCCACAAGCCCAAGGAAGGTACAGACTACCCATCAATACTCAGTATCTACTAGCAGAAATCTTTTTGCTGAGGCTTCCCACACAAGAATTGTGACAGTAGTCTCTCTAAAGAGACACTTTGGACGCCTTGCTTTAAAGGGAGAGAAAAAAACCCTGCTTTTAATAAAATTAAAGACTAGATCCTTTTGATAGCCTGCTTCCCCATTGTCCTGGTTGGCTTTGAAAGACAAAGCTTTCATGCCACCTTTGCTCAGAAAGCTAATGCATCTTGTCTGGGTTTCTCAGGAGGGGCGTGGCTGTCCTGACTTTCACAAGCACAAACGGGCAGCACATAAATTAAGAGGGTTGCAAAATATAATGCAAAATCCTGGAAGAAAAACAACAAGAAAGGTGCAAATAACAGCAAACAAATGATGAGAAAAAGTTTGCCATTAAATCTCTCACCTTGGCCCTCTGGATAGACAAGCTTAAATTCAAATCTTCATAAAAATTGAAGAAAATTTGTGTGAACGAAAATCTCCATTTCTTCTTTCAACTTCATTATAGCAGCCAGTGAAGTTACAATGTAATGTCCATTTTATGCAGGTCAAGTCCAAACAAGCCAAATATGCATCCCCGTGATGCCAATTATTTGTGAATCCTATCCTGATTAAACACTCATTGCTAGACAGCAAAATTAGGCCTAATCATTACATGAAAGACACTCCACTTTAGTACAGAAGACAAAGTGTCTCAATCCCATATTTGCAAAGTAATTTACACTTGTGCATATATAAAACACACAAGACTACAAAAGCATGCAGAAGAGAGCTATAACTCAGTAATAACATAAAGGAAACAGCAACATTCATGAATTTATAAAGTAAGGTGTGTGATCAGATTTTCCAAGATATTTACCCACCTAAAGACATCAGTAAGGTGCCTAATGAACTTCAGAAAAAAAGTGGATGCAAAGCCTTGCTACCTAACTTCCAGGTAAAACACTTTTTAAAGTTGTTTTGAAATGGAATCAAAGCAGTTTGCAGGTAGACAAATTTTAGAAAATACCTTCATTCCCCAGAGTAAACATCACAATGCCTTTGAATATGCACTATACACGATGCCACTACAGCATTTCACATGTTACCTTGAAAAAGCAAAATAAAATAAACCAACAAAAACCACCAAAAAAAAAAAAAAATCAACATTTTCCACATTCATACAATTTATTACAAAACTTCAATGAAAAGTAGTGCTATGGTATATAGAAAAATTCAGTACATGCCATCGCTCAGCTGACAGATAGAAATGCCTGTGACAAATTCTTGCCATCAATACTTGAGACCTGAAGACAAAGCTCCAGAGGCATACACACAAGTTGTTGGTGTGTGTAGTGTTCATGGTGTATTAAGGCACAGAGATTTAGAAAAGTCAGCCTTTTTGAATCACTGGTGAATCATCAGCATTTTGTACATTTTCTTGTACATCACACAAATGCAAATCACCAGAGATGAAGCTTCAAAAGTAACAAAAGCACAGAGAAAGTTCTGAGAAACTGATAGGATACATAATAACCTAAAATGGCAGGTGAAAGTTATAATACTGTGCAAACACACATACACTTACTGTAAACAGGCCACAAAGTCTTAGTATTAACCACGAAACCGTTCAGAACAACCTAGCAGATAAATGATTAATTCCTTAAACCCAGCACAATGACTAGTCCAAACAGTGTATTCTTATCAGTTTCTGAATAAAAAGATATAGGAAGGATAATAAAACCACATTTATAAGTATGAAGACAGTGTTACCAAAAGAATCGAAAAAGATACACTAGAAGTTGAATAACATTGAATATATAAAACAAGCAGTTTTACAACACGATCTTCAGACTTTGTGTTTGTTTTAACGCAGGTCTTGGTCTGTGGCATCCAGCTTTTGCATTTGAACGTTACCACTCAGGCAAAGAAAACAGAGCACCCATCCACTTAGAGAACTGCTGCTGGGAACAAAAGTGGAAAACAAAGAGCATTAGAAAGGACAAACTCTCAGCACCGTCAGAGCATTTGGGGCAGTCTGAGCCTCTCTGAGCAAATGTGGGAACAGGGGGGTTCAGTCCCTGCATCACAGCTAGATCAGCCGAGCAGTTTGCCCCCAAATATTTATCACAAATGTCTAATAAGAGCTTTTAAATGAGAACTTATTTTTAGCTGCATACTTTCTTAGAGCACCCACACCCCCCCCCGCCTGCAAGAACACAAGAAGTGTGTTACAGCTCATCTCAACAGTGCTGCACACAGCACCCCGACCTTGGCCTGCTCTGTGCAGCATTTTTACTGCTGAGGGAAACAAACCACGCAGCTAAACAGGGCTAGGAGCAGGCAGCAAGTTCAATGTCATGGACCAACACTCTTAAGACACTGCTTAGGTAAAACAGGAAAGCAAACAGATTTCTCCAAGCATTCATACAGCAGTGTTCCTGTGGCTGAAATAAAGGGATGCTGGTCTGTAATTCCAAAAATAACTACCAGTTTTGGATATTTCTACAGTTACTTGCCAATCGAAGAGACTGCTATGAAGAAAGCAGAATTTCAGCTTTCCCTGAAAGTAAGATCCTACTTAAGAAGTTTTGTCTGATTTGGAACTCAGGGGAACAACCTCAAATTCTTCAGTCCCAAAAATACTCATTCCTGGCAGAAGAATATAGCTTAATCTAAACACTCATCTGGGTGGAAAAACAGAAATATCCTAGAAAACACTGTTGTGTCAACTCACTTGTAAAGTACAGTGTAACTCATCCAGACTACAGCTGGGATAAGGAGCCAGGTGCTTTGCTCTTTGCCATTCTCATTGTGGGAATTCTGTTCAATACACAATTCCTTCTCATTTTAAAGAGCCCATCACTTCTAGTAACAACTAGAACAAGCAAGGCAGCAATAAGGCATTTAAGCCATAGTTCATAAATTGCTAAACAAATTCAATATTCAAATTTAAAATTAACTTGCTGTGCTACATTGCTACTTCGAGTATGAAAGAGAAACTCGATTTCTGCCACTGCCTGCCTAACTTTAATCTGTTACAGAAGATAACTCAAGAAGAAACTGTAACTCATGTTTCAGACTCACAAAAAGCCTGGAATTTCCAATAAACATGAAGGCTCGGGTTGTAAGCACAGCTGTGCATTGATGTTACCAGCATAGCTACACAACACACACACTTTGGGCAAAGTACATTTGTGCAGTTTTAATGTGGATTCATTTCACTGCTCGTTCTTCCTCATCTCCTTGTAAGGCAGTATTTTATGATACAATTAGGTTGATACCATTCTTGACAAGTCTGACCTCCACCTTTATTAGACCAGCCTTACAGTCCCCCACACTCCTTTCACCAACACACAATGCTAATAAATGCCTCCACATGCAATGGGAGTTCACACCATCATTTAAGAAAGAAGATACATTCTCCAGCATGCCATTAAAACAAAACTCTCTCAGTAAGCAGCATAACTAGCAAGCACTACACATGCCTGCACCCTGACCATGTCACACAGCTCAGAATCCTGGATTTGTAAAGATTTTGAAAACCCTGGAAAGGAATGGATTTGCCTCCCCAGGGACTCTTCCACAAACACCACTACAATGCAGGGCAACTAAACACCTCTACGTGTTCACTTCTCAATTCCCAGGGAGAGAAATTTGCTTTATAAGCAGCTACATTTTCTCACTGACCTAAACTGTTTTTTTCAAGTAGCACCCATTTCATGTTGTAGCTACTGTCTTTTGAGTGTCCCATGATCAGCAAGAACTTGGAAAAATGGCATTTTTCTAAAAGGCAGAGGAATACTGGCTGACACAAGTGCCCTGTTGTAGGTTTTGACTCATTTTGTCACCCGCACCCCAAACATTTTGGCTTTCTGCTATTTCAGTCACCTTCTGTTGACTTCACTGCTTCAAGTTTGTTCCTTTTCCTTTACTACTCTATAGCAAGACCTTATACTTCCCCATAGCAGACATCAGCAGCAGAGTTCACAGTAAGTTATAAAACTGGCCTTGGAACTGATTTCCATCAGCTAAATATGCTGATAGGGCTGGTAACCACTGAGTCACACCTACACACCAGGACCCCAGCTTCAAAACTATCAGGGATATTCCTCTGTTTCTTTAGTGGCCCTGACACATTTTTAGGTTTCCCATGCTACCATACAATTTCCAGCAGAAGTCTGTTCTCTAATGAAAAAACTTGTGCCAGCCCATCAATGCAGGGTTTGCTGAACAATTCCACAGTCAGAAGAGCTGAGGAGAGCTGCAGGATGACAGCACTCTCCTGGTCTAGTTTCTAGCCAGAGAAACATCCACTGGTAGTGCCAGGCAGTTGTTCCAAATACTACAAATTTGTCCAAGCTTCACATTCTCTAGGCTCTCAATTTCAGCTGCCAAAAACTACAACATGATCTCTGCTTCCTCAAATGACATTTCTCATCAGATCAATTCAGCATTCAGCAGCATCGTTTCAGAAGGCTGGTTGCTATGACAATGCTTTGTGTTGTTCTGTTAAATGATGTCAATTCATTGGTAGAAAGAAGGAGCTGTTTGGTGTCTTTAGCACTGTTCTTATCAAGAATCAGAAGAGTGTTAATGTGCTCAGGAGGCTCTAAAATACTTGTGGAAATCACAAGCTATACTAAGAAAATTTTCAATATCCTACAGATATTTTAAGTGCAAGATGCTTGGGTTTCTTTTTTTCTCTGAACATATTTCCTAACTATAACTACATTTCCAGATGGCAATATTAGTGTTCCACAGCCTGGCTTCTGTTACTGATTTGTCCCAGTATGATCTTCAATCTCAGTGAAGACAGACAAACCAGATTTGTAAGAATAACAAGAGGAAAACAGATTGCAAAGAGATACACTTTGAGAAACAGAAGGAAAGGGAAGAAACATCCACCAATAACAATTTCATTTGATACAATAATTCCAGCTTTTCATAATAATTGCTCATCTGAGATGGACAAGTTCAGAAACTAGTAAATATGCTACTGGAATTACTGCAGGTTTATTTCAAAAGCATTTCATATTTGAGCACCCAAATAAAACTAAACCTGTTTTAGGTTTTGGTACCTTATTGCACCCTTCCATCTTCCTCTTCAATCCTTTATGTGAACTGACAACCATAAGAACCAATAAGCTCCTGCACTTTACAGCAGTGTCTTGTGTTTTACAAGAAAAAAAATCTGAGGAAGATTAGTAAAGTGAGTATATCAAAAATCTGGGTAAAAAAATTGTTACTGCTTAATCCAGGATTATGCTGGTGTCTAGCTGTGCTCCCACTGCCCGCTCCACCTGCACTGTTTGTACACAGAAGCTATGAAATGTTCAGAGGAAACAGAAGTGTAGGTCAACACACCTTTGTTAGGGCTGCACTCAAAAGATCCTAATCACCACAACCTCTACTCACAGGCTTTTGTCAAAAGCTGCAGCTGGAAACAGGAATGACCAGCACGCCAAAATCATCTTCCTTTCCTATCTCTCACCCAGTCTCCACCAGCACTTGTCCTCATTCCCTTTCAGGATTCTACTTTTCCACAGCAAGAAACCTGTCCACCCTCTTTGGAAACTTTGAACATATTCCCTGCATGTAATCTTTGCCTTTGTCACTCCCCCTATTCTTTCTTCTCTTACTCCAGCCTTGAAAGAGAACTTCTTGAAGTAAAGTCTCCCTTTGCTCTTTCCACAAAACCTTTAAAGATGGCCCTATTCAAAAGGGATGAGGCAAACCAGACCTTCCAGTCACCCCATATGTGTAAGCACTTCCTGGTAATACAGACTCATCAGTCTTTCTGGCAAGGATTTGAGTTTAGCACTTTTTAGTCATTATGCAATGCCAGACTTCCAGAAAACCCCAAAGCATTCAGCAATCTCCTCCCCACCCCAAAATACATCTGAAATCAGAAGTGGGCATTTCACACATTTGGATATTAACACATTTCATTACTCTACTGTTTATTCTCCAACTCTTATCTATGAAGGTCTTTATACCACATCTCTCCTTTCCCAAAATATCTGAAAACATATTTATACCTGTGTTTTATGTAGGAGAGAATATTTTAAGGGAGTTTTGAAGAAAACACAAAAATTTGGTATGTATCCAAAATAAAAGGAGTGAAAATAATATTTTGCATAAACTTTCTATAAAGTCATGTATTTTTCTCAGCACAAAGGGTGCAAAAGAGCAATGGGAGGAGAAACTGAGTTTTCAGTAGTACAGATGATCCTTTAAAGTTCTTGCAAAACTAGAACCTGAGAGATGTTCAAGATAAGCTTTGATAGAACAAAAAGATTGATATCAGCTATATTTAAATTTGTTGGCAGTTTGGTTCTGTTAACCACTGTATTAATTACAAGTTTCCTGGTTTCTCTAGAAATAGCAAGTTCAAGAAAATACAGCAAATAAATCTGATGGGAATGCTGGAGGTTGAACTCATCACTCCTCCTAAGCTGCAAAGTCAGTTAACATACATGAAACCTCCCTAAGGCTAAGCTCTGGGTGAGGATTCACTTCAGCATGCTGCCAGGATCATACAGCAACACCCTGGTTTAGCAGGACTGCATCTGCAGTTCTGGCTGTGCATACTGGCCAACAAATTACTCTAAAAAACTATCTATCTATCTATGAAGGGTAACAAAAGAAAAGTTTCAAAAGTCTTTCCCAAAAGCAATCTGTCAAACATGATTTCCACAGCAGCTGCAGAAATGTAGCTTAGCAAATTCCAAAGAAACAGCAGGACCTTCATGTAGGAGGATCTCGTTCAAATCCTTCTCAAAATCATCTGTACTCAGTATTTCAGACCAATTAACTTGACCTCAAGATTTAGTTCAAATTAAATCACAACAAGATCATGGGAACACTTAGTTAAATCTGCAAAGCTCTCCTGCTTAACTCACTGAGTGGTCCAAGCTGCACTCCAGATTAGCAGTGTGAGGTGTCTACAGAAGAACATTTCCCTTGGACACACACAAGCATGCTCAGGGCTCTGTTTACTCATGTAGCCATGGCTGCAAATTCAGCCTGGGACAAACCATGCTCCAGTTCCTCTTTATAAATACCATATCCAGTATTGCCAGAAGCTGTGAAACACAGGGGATCTGGGGCTGTTACTGGCTAACCATGAGTGGGAATACTACATCCCATCAGCCCTCAGAGACTGACTTCACAGCACAGCCAGTATCTAGGAACTGAAGAAAGAACTCTAAATAGATGTGTACCCCTTGCCACCCTCTGTTCTGCAAACAACAACTATGGCCAAGGTTCTTTAGATTTATGGTGGTGTTTTTTCTTACTGAGTGTCAATTTAAAGGTGCCATGTGATTAAACATGATTTCTAGCTCACACAAAGAATTGAGCTCCTTAGCAAAAACCAGTAACAATTATTTACACTAAAGAGCTTTCCTGCATCAAATATCCACTTTCACAAGTGGTCAGAGTTTGGCCATATGATAACAGTGCCACTATGAAAACTTGAAACCTTCAGTTCAAGAGTAAAAACCTTTACCAATATTGAGCAGGCTGCAAAATGACCAGGTCCTGTCTGGGGAATGAGAGCTTTCTGTCAGACACTGCTATCCCATACACTGTGTGGTCAGCCACAAAATTATCCTCAGTGTTTAGATTTCCAGCTCTGGGAAAACAATCTGAGCATGGAAGTTGGAAGACATGATGTGAAGACTCCTCTATCTGCAGCAGTTGAAACTGTGACAGTAAGAAACCTGAGATTGAATTACTTATTTCCCCTTAACTACTGCGCTCAAAAACAGTGCACATACCAGCAAACCCATCAACTTCTCCTTAAGTCAGAATCCAGTGAATAAGTTTATTTCTTAGTTATTTTTTTCTTCTTTTTTTATATAAACAGGAAGACTGAAGGTTCAAATAAAGGCAACAAAAAATCTCCTTATTTTAGGCTTGGAATGTTGGCAGCTGACACAAGGTCATAAGGGATAATATAATCCATTTTATTCAAGCTTTACATTCCACAAGACCAGCAATCACAACTAGAGTATTAAACTGAACTATTAAGCAACAAGAATCCTCATATCCTTCTATTTTTTGTTCTTGCATTTAAAAGAAAAATTCTACCAGAAGGGCTGCATTCTGAAGAAAAAATGACTATGTGCTACACGAATTTTTTTCTTCCCTCACTCTGATCCCCCCTAATACATCATACATACCAACAAGGGAGTCTGTAGTCAGTACACCTGACCAGTTTGTAAAATTGTGCTTGGCTCTTTGAGAAAACTTACAAACTCAGCAGCCTACATACCCCAAAGTATTCTTACCTTTTGTTTACATATAATCAAATTAACTTTCTGAGCTGCTTGTGCTAACAGAAGCAAAGCCAGATGATCCAAAAATAAGGCTGAAGATAAGCATTTACAGGTCTTAAAAACAGCTGGAAACATTTGCATAGATCTTTTCAAATCTACCCAGAACATCACTTTTTTTCCCTGTTAAGTACTGTAAATGCAAGTCCAAAGTGCAAAATTAACAATAATAATTGTGACAATCTTACATAAGAGAAGGAAATAAGTCGGAAAAGCAATACCTGATGCATCCAGATGTTAAGCATCTTAGTCATCACCAGGCTTCATCCTCATCTGGGCTTGCATCTGGGCAATCATCTCCTGCATGCGGCGCAGCTGGAACAGAAAGACACCCAAGTGTTTAAAACAATATCATGAGAAGCCCCAAAATCCAGGAAACTGTAAATCTTCTTCTTCCATGGCAGAACACACATTCTGTTTTCCCCTTCCACAAAGTGGAAATGTTCAATAATTCACACAACTGAATGCTTTGGGTTTCCCCATTTCATATTCTTCAGTAACGTGTAACTTTCACAAAGATTTGTAAGAATATTTATAATGAAAATGAAGCAATAGAATCCAAATCTTCTGAAGCCAGCTATGTGTGCAGACCTGTGAACCAACATTTAATCTGTAATAAGGAAAGCATGTCCTTAGGTGTGTACAGAACTACAGCTGAGTGAGCTGAAGCTGCTTCGTTCTGATACAGGTGCTCAAAGCATAATATCATGTTGGGACACTCATCCTGTGACTACCAGAGAACTCTAAAAATTTTTAGCAACAGTAACAGCCAAACATGAAGATTAGATTTAAAAACTGGTTTAAAAGAGAAATAGAAAGATGTTTATAAAAATTGGAAAGCCAGACTAAACATATTAAGCACCAATATTTTTTACATCTAAACAATGACTTTTCCTGGAAATAACTGTTTTCTTAAGGCGTTTTCTTGTAACACTTAAAATTTAGTTTCCATCTCATAAAAAGCCAGTTATACATACTGTTTTGTTGCTGTTTTTTTAAAAAAAAAGAATTGGAACAAATGTTCCTAAGAAAAAAGAAATAACACTATTATGGATTTTCAAAATATATATGCAAATACCTCTAATTTGCTTTACAAATGACTGGGTACTTCCTTCCAAATGCAGCTGGGGAAGCTTCACATACAGAAGTACAAGTGCCCTATTTGACAAAGTGGGAAGGAAATAGGCTGCTATTTCCATGCACATTGTATAACCCATGAGTCCGTCTCAAACCAGAGATCATGTAAAAATCTGAGGCTTGTATAGCAAGTTCTCTTTTTTTCTTAATTAGAGAATTGCTTTCCTTTATATTCAGGGGGGAACTTCTAACTGAAAAAGCATTATGTTTAAACAATCATACTGTGTTTCCATCCAGTCAACCACATTAACTACTGTGATACTTATTACTCCCCCAGGTTCAATACAAAATAACCTGAGACAAATGCTTGACTACACATATGTGGTGTTGAGCTGTTGTTTTGTTTAAAAAGAAAAAAAGCCAACAGAAAGAAACATCACAGAACAAGAAAAATTAATTGCAGGTGCCTGTATGACTTTTTCTTGCCTGGTCTCAGATACAGATTTAGGAAAGAATAAGAAGCTGAAGATTAAGTGAAGAGTGAAAAACAGATTGCAGCACTGCCAACAGTAAGAGAGCTTGCCTAAAACTAGCTGGCTTATGTACTTATCCTCCTGCTGCAGCAGCACAGGGTTCAGAAGGGGCTAATTCAGGTTCCTGTGACTGCTGCAGAGATGCCCCCTGACAAAAGGAGATTCCCACAGAAACAGCATGAGATACAGCTAAGTCTGCAAGGTTTATTAAAAACCCATCTACATCTTTCTGCTAAATCCTTAAAACAAAAAGCTTCTGAGCAAAAAGATGGCATAACATGGCAGAAAAGAGGGAAAAAAAGCAGAAAGTTTCAGAAATGAGTGTTGCATTAATTTCATGACACAAGAAAAAATAAAAGCTTCAAAGATCAACTCGTAGAAATGTAAGACACCTGGTCTTTTGAATTGCCTCTCTGCAGATTTACCATCAGAATAAAACTGGCTTTTTGGAAGCTCTCCTACTTGAGCTTTCCCAAGAGCACTCCAAGCTGAGCCATGAAACATTCCCAAAATAGAAACCATTCAGTAATCACAGGGGGAGATACTGCTGCACATGTATTACGGTGATTGCTCAAATGCAGAATTCTGCTAATAGCCAACATCATATTTTAAGACTTAAATACAGCATTGAGACTTGCATTTTCTTAACTTTAACTGATAAAAATATGCCCATACCACAAAATAAATCAGATGCTGCATATGACACAAATGTAAGGCAGCACAAAAGTCCCAGGAGACCTACTCTGCTCTAATGTTAAGACTGTACCACCATTTTGCTTTTCCATTCTCGTGGAGTTTTTGGGACCTACTGGTGAAGCCTCAGTCTTTTCCATTTGCTAAGTAATGGTAAATTTCTGAAGGTGTTTTAGAGTAATTCAATAGAAAAACTTTCAGGCATAAGGTCTGTGAAACAAACTAGGCACATTGTTGTAAAATTCAAAAAGAGAATCAAGCTGTATTGTGCTCAAGTGGTAACCATGCCAGTCTCTTCAACAATTCCTCTCTGAGTAGAAGACAGGACACAAGAGCCAATCCTCCACATTACAATACAAGCCAAAACCAGCTCATGTTCACCTTACTGGATCTACTGCATAGACAGAAACAACCTCTGCTCCTAATAAAGGAGAATGTAAAAAATCACACTAAAGACTGAAATTGATATCACATCAACATCTGTGCTCCCTTTGCTGTTGGGGAGTGCAGGCATCAAGGGCATTAAAGGACTTTGATCTTGCTCAGCAGCAAGTCCTCTCACTTGCAAGAGCAGCACTGATATATTTGTGTTCATCTCCTAAAGAACGGATGCTACAACATGACAGCATAGGGCCAATGCACATCATGGAAAGGAAGCTGGGAAACAATGTTTGGAAATCTGTGAAAACAAATAATTCCTGTGAATTCTCAGATAACAAAAGGCAAAAGAATAAACTTAACCTTGGTATTAATGCCCCTTAGTTTACTTATGTCAGGTCTACAGTTTAGTTCAAACGATCATGTAACTACTGCAGCAAAACAGAAAGGAAACAAACATTTCAAATGAGAGTTAAGGTTACAGAGTTAAATGTGAACCATACCTCTTGTTAATGGCTTCCATGCCCTCAACAGAACCCACAGAGACACAGCCCTGCTTTACCTAGAGGATTTCATCACAATACCAACAAATACTATTTCTGTTTGAACAAGGTGAGCAGCTTCTCAGTGACCACCCTACCAGTACCACAGGAAAAGGAATATTAAGAAACAAACATTTATTTACTTCCCACTGATATGTTTTCCCTCCCCACACCAAGTCTGATTATTTCTGCCCATGCTTTTACATGAGAAAGGCATTGGTGAAGAGGCTGCAAGAATAGGGCAAGATGGAAAAATGCAGACAGTGGATTTTTCTAGTGAAAGTTCCCATAATAGTTCTTTTGATTAAAAATACTTCCAATACAAAAAAATACAACTAATCTTGTTAATTGAAGACAAGAAAAACACTCCTGATAAATGTAGTATAATGGAAGTGGGGCTGCCATTGAGATAAATGGCTTTCACAGGACATGTTCACATAAAGAGCAGAAGTACATGGGCAGCATGCACTGTTCCTTAAAAAAACAGCTTAAAAGGAACAAAAAAAACCCAATTAAACTTCTTTTTCATTCTAGTCCCTAAGGTATTCCCATTGCTAACTGGTTACTAACAGTTCTCTTCTTAGGAAGTTCTCCAGGACTAAGACTACACCACTTCCCAGAGCAAGGCTGAAGCATTCTGCCCCCCGCACTGGGCAGTACCATCCCACAAAATAAATCAAACTTTTTTTAAAACTGCTTTTATTTCCCTCAGGTCTGCAGGCCTGCAGCAGCAGTCATGCTGTCTCTTCCCATAAGTTTCCATCCTATCTTTCAAGAAAATGCTTTCACAAATCCCTGCAGCACCAGGCAGTGACCTGCACATGCAGGTCCCACCCTCACCTCCCCCAGGGCCACTGCTGTCCCTGGCCCTGACTCCCACACTAACCCAGGGCTCTTCACTCATCTGCCAAAGGGTTACACACAAGTTCAGAAAGTGGAAGGACAGAGAGACAACAATTTTAACACTGTGGTTCATTCTCCTGTATACAGCTCACTGCTGACCAGCTCCACTGGAAACAGCACAGTGCAGGGATTTGCCCAAAGCTGAAGGGAAGAGAAACCAGAGGAGTTTATTCCTTGCTGTTTTCATGTAATCACAGCCCTAGCACTTTTCTGGAAGTACTCTCTCAAAATTTTGAAAGGCTTTTATTAACAAGATGTTTTCAGAGTAGGAAAAATATGGCACAGAAGTACAAACTAAATTTGTGCCCACTTACACTACAACATCAATATAATCTGTACTGCAGCATGTTTACAGTAAGGAATATCTTTATTCCTGTTCTCACTTTCCAGCTCTAAAAAACAGGTTATCACTTGCAAATGAGCAAAAGCACAACCAGACTAAGCAATAAATCTAAAATGACAGATTAGCAATTCCAAATTAGCTGAACTGAGGACCACATCCTTTGGCATAATAAAAGACCATTTAGCAAAAGTGATGCCTTGATAAAGATGATCCTGGCGTTAGTTCAAGCATTCATTCCTTCCAAGGTTATATAAACCTCACAAAACTGTAAATAGAACATCAAGCACCGTTACTGATGGGAATGCAAAACAGGAGGGGAAATGGATATTTGTTTTCTCTGTGAAGGCCATGGAATGCAAGCCCATTTCCTCTGTGCCTCTTTCCTCCACAGATTTTTCCCAGTCTGAACCTTAGGGATGATTTGCAGATGAAGGATTTCATACCGGCTTATCTACAGAAGATTCAGCAAAGCCTCTTGATCTCTTTGGGACAATAGAATGCAGAAGTTAAAAATGTATTTGTTTTTTCAAGTTCTAACCTAATCCTCTGCTACTTCAGCAGCAGTTATTCAGAGATGATTAGCCTCAGAGGAAACTTTCAAAGGCTCTCCCCCAAGAAATTCAAAATTTCATCCCTTCAGCCATGTTATATAAAAGACACATTACATATTTATATACTGGTCTATTTTGACCACTCTGTGTCAATGTATAAATAGAACTTATATATACATATTTATATATAGATCTAGACATAAAGATATAATAATGTGCCTGCCATATCAACATTTTCAAGGGGAAATGTTTATAGGAGATTTTTTTCAGACATTAAGTCTTAAACATTACCCAAGATTCTATTTAACTACTGGGCATGTACAATTTGAATACTTCAAATAACAGGAGAAACAGCTGTGACTTAAATTCTCTAAGTCTACTTGGACACTTTAAAAGAAAAAAAAATCAAAAAACATTCTCAAAAAATGCTCTTGACATTTTTGAAGCATCCAGCACTGGTGGCTATCAGCTGATGGGCTATTGCTGTTTTGCACAGAGCCCAGTAAATGGGAGGCAGTTAATTTGTGTACAGAACACTTGTACAAGTTCCACTCTTGTAAGTGCACAGCCATCAAGTGTGCTTATGCTGCTGAAATGAAGTTATAGAGTGATAAATATGCAGCTCATTTAATCTGCAGTAATTCATATTATCAACTACTAATTATGGTGATAATCAGCTGCTTCTGCATTTCCTTTTAGGAAAATTTTTTGCTATTTATGTCGACATGCCAGGGTTAGCCAATAGCTAACCAGGGTTAGCTATTTTTAAATATGGATGCTATAAGGGAAAAAGGAAAGGCACAGACCAAAGTAAATTTCAAAAATTTCCATATATGGGAGTCAATCTTTCACCTCAGAAACACACAAAACTGCTTGTAGTTTTTTATTTCTTACTACAAAGCATTGATCTTTTCAATCACACATTCCTGCATTTATGTACTTGAATTGAAGATGAATTGGATAAAAGAAGGATAAAGAGAAAAAAACCCACTATCTTACAACTGGCAGCAAGTCTTCAGTTTTCACACTGCAAGCAGTCATTAGCACTGGCAGCATACTGCTGGAATTTAAATAGTAGGCTAAAAATTTCCGAGTCTTTACAACTTCAGCATAAAAGTACTAAGTCAAAAGGCCTAGCAATAACCTGGAACCAGAGTAAGAAATCAGAGTTTGGAAACATCACATCCATAAATTGACAGGTGCAACTGAAATACTATGAATCAAGTCAAAGTAAAGATAAAAAACATACACATTAATTATATAATGGGATTTTTAAGACTCAACAGCCTATTTCTACTCCATAGCCACAAGACATAAGAATAAATTTACTGAAGCAAGCACATGCACATCTGAAATGACATGAGGCTGTCAGTCTATCCCAACATGCTATGATTAAGGCAGCATATGTGGCTGACAAACATAAATGATTTCAATACTTAAAGCAGCAAATATCCTTACGGAAAATTAGCACATAAATGGAAAGTGACAAATATCCTGCCTACAACCAAGGATGCACACACTACTGATCATCCACAATGCAAGTGACTATAAACAAAACACTGTAAGGGCAACTTGCATGTCCAGATTAGGTCTGTCATCTTCCACAACTCCAATCCTACAATCCTAGGCAGTAGCTGAAACTGGAACATAGCATGTTATATTAAAGAACAAATTTGAGAAGCTCCCTCTTACCTCAGCCTCTTTCTGCTGAAGGATTCTATCCTTGTCTACCACTTCCTCTTCAACAGGCCTATTGAATAAAAGAAGATAATGGTAGTATAAAATACAGAAGTAAAAATCTCCAAGAACAGATTCAAGGCTCTTATTTCAATTAATATAACAACGTCTACATGCTTCCATACTAGGGAAATTAGGACATCCTTAAACTCATGCTTCCCTATTACCTCACAGACTCCTGCTATCCACTCTCCATTTCTTGAAATTTGATTTTTTTACTGCTATATGGGTCTTCTTTGTAATTTACTTCCATGAAGACATTTCCTCCACAATCTATTCACGTAACAAAAATAAACCACTAACAAGCTTTGTAGGCTATTTCCTTTCTTCTTTAACATCAAAATGCTTTGCTGAATAATTAAAAAACAAGTGTAGTGTGAACAAGAATAAGTTGCTATCCAAAAAAGACGCAGCAAAGGTAGATGTAAGTTGCCAAGGACAACCTTACCAAGAAGTAAAAAAGAGATAATAAACTCCATAAAAAGACTGTTTGGTCTAAACTTCTCTCTTTAGCTACATATGAAGGAGTAAGAGAACAGCCACCATGGCAGTCCTGCAGTACTTGGAGAAGCAATGTCCTACCTAAGCAGATAGACTGGGGCCTATTTAAATGTGCCCATTAGTGTTCACTTTCTTCAAGCAGACATCACTACATAAAAACCCAGCTTGCTTGCAGCCCACTTCTTTCTGCACATTCCAATTAAAAGCATAGAGAAAAGGGAATGGATACAGAACAAACAGCTGTTCACAAGCACAGCACTTTTCTATATATTATTCTCTTCAAGAAGAGCATTTCATACAAATTTCAGAATTCCACAGATTGAAATCTCACCAGAAATAATGATGTACAGGTGGGATTAGTTAGGAGGAAGAGCAGTGCAGTGGGACATGAAGAGCAGCAGACCCCAGGGGCAGCACACACTTACTTGCCCGTGCGTTTCAGCCGCTCCGAGCGGAAGTTCTCGTAGTGCAAGTCCTGGGTCACCTCCTGCAGGTCCTGCATGTGCGTTCTGGAACACGCAAAGAGCTACTGAACGCTGTCCTTCTCATCAAAGCAAAGAAAAACACCCTTTTGTCTTCTATTTCTGTTTTACATCATGGATGTATTTATCAGAAAAGCAAACCCTTACAGACCAAACCAGCCATAAAGCCAGCCAGAACTCTGCTTTCAAGTCCATTGACTTTAATTCATACTCAAGTGCCCCCACCAATATTATTCAAAGACCCAAAGTTGCTGTCCTTCTCCTGGTCACTAATTGGTTTAGACGAGTTGTTTATACCAGTTTTTGCAGTGTTAAGAACTTTGCAAAGACAGTTATTCAGAAGAATATTTTAATTCCTGAAGTATTTTATTACTCTTAAGTGTTGTCAAATATAATTTTAACCGGGAACTAGGTGGAGCTGTTTGGCTCACACAACAGCTGACATTGCTTAACAATTTCCAATTGTCAAAAAAAAAAAAAAGAAAAACCTGCTTGCTCCCAATGCCCAGCAGAGGGCAATCCCTGCCCAGTGGAGAATGAATTTGGAATGACACAATGGAATTCATTTCCAATAATAGCAAAACATCGTTTTTAAAAAATCACTTAAAACCATTTATGCCAGCAGAACATCCGTACCGGCTCAATTCCTAAAGGGGTAGGGTATCACATTTAACAAAGGATTTCCTATACTGCCAAGAAAATTGCACTTTGCTTTTAGAATACTCTTTGAAAAATATTCTAAAAGCCTCTCTGCCCCATTGACTGCACTGTAACAAAACTTCAATTGATATGTAAGCCATCAAATCAGTTCACATAAGGCATAAACCCATCCCATATACTTGGCAACATAAAATACAGAAAATATTTTCTGAATTCAGAGATCAGAGGATACAGCAGGAAAACAAGCTGCAGGAGACAAAAATGTCACTGTACCCTGCCATCAGGGCTAGTTTAGAATTAAGGAATTAATGTTGTTCTAAGTCTGTAGTCACTGTGACAGTTACGTCACCACAGGAGATGGAATCATTTTACCATTACTCACACCAGCATTGTGCGCAGCTTGAGGAAATCATTGTGCTCTGGATTTTCAACTTCAACAACTCCCCAGGGATACAGGCGGCCTCTGATTTTTTTACCCTTCACCTCAATAAGTTGATTGGATCCAATAACAGCAAAGGGAATGCTAGCCTAGTTGAGACACAGAAAAACAAGTTGCCGTTTTGATTTTTGGTTGGTTGGTTTTTGCATTTTGCTTTGCTTTTCTTTTAGAGAATGCACAAAGATTCAAGCAACAGGCAGGAGAGGGAGAAAATAAACGTTGACAAATGCTCTCTACTAAAATCCTTCCACATCAGAAAACTAACAAATCCAATTGTAGGCAATGCAACCTCCGCTTATGAACACCTGTAGTTTTGTTAGGATCAGTTTGTTTTAACACAGGCACAGAAGGAAATGACGTTTCGCTTTAGGAACACTTGACTGTTGTTCAAGTACAGTTTGGGCATAATGTGTCATCTGACATAACATCATGCATGGAGAACAGCCAACACAAACATACTTCAGATACAGAGTAAAGTAGCTAGAAAGAGAATTTCAGACACATTCTTCAAGCACCTTTGCTAGTAGCATAGCACAAAGAGGAAATTACTTCAGTAAAACCTTTATTATCTGCTTTAACAAGAGGAAAGTTGTTAATTAGTACAACAACCATAACACACACAATCTCTCTCCTTCCTTGCATGTTGAAACGTTTGAGTCAGAAAACAGACTGCAAATAATAGCTCTTGGTGAACAGTGGCTTACACTTAAAAGAGGAAAGAAGGGAAAGTCATGACACACTACACTTGGAATTCTGATGAAGCAGAGACTGGAATAAAAAGGATTAAAATTCAGAGTCAACATTCAAAGAGAACTGAAATTTTTGACACACTGTAAAAGGAACAAAGCACCTTTAGGCATATCGTAGACTGAAGAACTACAGCAGCAAAATGATAAACTAGGAGTGAAACTTGCCTTTAAAACTCTAGTTTGTTCTTTAAACTCCTCATCTTCATCAGAATCTGCATCAGGGAGCTGATAAATCCTAATGCTATGTTCAGAAATCTCATCCAGAACCTAAAAGTTTGCAAAAAAGAAAGAAAAAAAAACCTCTTACTTCATTGAAGAGGTATTCAGTTAAAAATATATAAAATTGATTTAGCAGTCTGTCACAAATGACTCAGTGTCCAAATCGAATAACACAGGCTTGAAGATTTTTTAAAAGGCACAAAAGATAAATTCATTTTTAAAAAATATAGCTAGTAAATAATTTGAAAATCCTAGACGTACAATACGGCAAATACAGAAGCAAAGTGAGGTTAATATGAAAAAGAGTAAAAGCAATGAGCTTGGAGAAGAGATTCATTGGCTACAGCATCAAAATCATTCACCTTATGTCAAAGTATATTTTTGTGCATTTGATACATACAAAAATTTAGAAGATAGTCCTTATTGCCTCTTGAATCAAAAAAGACAAAAGTTTATTATCCACTTAAACTGGAGAAAGTCATTAAAAATCCACTAAGGAAAAAAACCCTGTTCTTAAAGTTTTCTTTGTCACTAACGTCTGAAGTTAACACAAAAAATACAGTATCTCTATTCCTGGGCACATTCTTTTCCTAATGAAATCACCACAGGGGTGAGCAGCCAGCATAACTCCAGGCCCTTGGCAGTTTCAAAAGGAGGCACAAATCAATCCTTTCTTCAAAACCAAAGAGACTGTTTCTACACTGCCACACTTCTGAAAATACTTAAATCAGCTCTTATCACTGCATCAAATGCATTGACAAGATTTGTTTTCAGTAGAGGACGTGTGCTGGTATGAAGAGGGCACGAAGAATGACTCTCTTCAAAGGGATCTTGGATGTTTCAGCAGAAAAGGTGAGCTGTGCAAACCTCCTAGGGCAGTACCTGTAACCCCACAAAGAGCACCTGAACCAAGCAACCTCACTGCTGAATGAACTCTCAATGTAGACAGAGTTTGGGCAAAATCAGACAGGGTTTGAAGTCATTGTAAAAATATTCAGAAAAGCCTTTGTAAGGACTTGTGATGCCACTACTACATATAGAACTGGAGATTAACTTGGCAACACAAAAACAAGCTGACTTCAAATAGACAAGAGGTCTTAATGAGCCTTCTCTGAGTATTGCTGGGTTCCTCAATCCCCTGTTGCGATGGCAACCGACAGCTACGGTACAAATGAAACTTGTCCAACCAGAACTGGGTTATTAAACAGGTGTTTAAAATAAAACAAATCTCCAGACCATTAGCAGAGGAAAGACCATGTATGAACCACAGCTATTCCCCTGACAACATTTTCCTGCCAGGTACATAAACATCCCCCGCACTCACACACGCTCCATCAAGTACTACGAGCCCCCTCCTGCACAGAGAGCCATAATTTTCAAAGAAAAAAGAAATTAGGGAGTAAGTGTTGCCAAAAAGCAATTAACACAGTCACACAATGACAATTAAATCAATGCATGTTGTTACTATTTAGCAAAATGGCAGAGAACGAAATCGTCACCAAATGACAATAAAAGATGCACAGCTGGGATGGGTGGGGCAGTGCTGCAGTGCCATGCCTTTAAGTAGTTGCATAAAACAAGAAAGCACATTTAACCTGGCTGAGATCTGAAAGATAAAATGCAATGGAACAATAACGGGAAAGCCGACAGCAAGGGGTGCTAGAATAATATATTACAGCTGTTAAACCTAGTGCTTTCCTGATAGGAAAAAGAATTGCAATAAAAACAAACTGTATTTTATGGTTCTAACAATGAAACAGCATTTTGCTTCTTCAAATCTGAATTTTATTGGCCTCAGAGGATTCTGTGTTCCTAAAGATTAGCCTTCCCATGGGAAATCAAAAAAAAGTCAAAATATTAGTTCCCCTCTCATGAAGTCATTCTTTTGAGCATGTTTCCTTAGCAGCCTTGCATGGCACAGCTTGTGAAACTGTCTTGCATTTCTTCCCACTCAAGAGTTTTAAAAAATAACTTTGAATTCCAGAAAGCCCAAACAGGAATTACTCCAAGCTGGGTTTCCTTTGCAAGCACCACAAGCTAATCTTGCTGCTCAGTCCACAGCGGCAAAACAAAAACATTTGACTTCAGATTGACGGCCAAATGGCAGAAACATCTAAAAAAAGCAAGACTTCAAGCTGCGTCAGCAAAGCACCACTTTGATTCCTATTCTTGATTAGAGACTCTGTTGGCCAAGATGCTTTGAGTTAGAACAATATACAGTAGCTCTGACTTTCAAAGCTTTGGAAGCACATTATACATTTCACTTAATATAAACTCAGTTTGCAGAGTGACCTTTGCCAGCAGTATAAAAATAATGAATGCTTGTTTACCTGTTTCCTAACCACTCCCTCAGACCACAGATGCCCTTCATCTCATTGTACTTAGCCAGTGCATAAATGTGGTGTCCATATGTCTAAGTCAAGACAGGTTTAAAGATTAGTTAGTTAAAACCAACTTTGCTCTAACTAGAAATAGGTGGACATGGATTAGCACTGAATATGGCAAAAAGAGGTTGTCTTTAAATTAATCTGTTCATCACAGGATATGTAAACTGAGATTCATCATCTTCCACAACAAACATACACCAAAACCCCCCAATCTAACATTACTTACAGAACTGTAAAATAAGCAATTCCCAGTTCACATTGGGAAAGGTTTGTTTGCAATACTGCCACGTGTTAGCTAAAATCCAGTGTTACCAATACAGAGAAGTGACTGTCAAGCAGCAGGTATAAGCACAGAAGAGAGTTCCAAAAACAGCAAGTACTGAAGCCTGGCAAGACCATGTTCTTCTTCATTTTACCTAAGAACTGCTTTTGTGAAAGATGACTGTAGCTAGAACTTACATTTTATCAGTTTATTTTATGTACTTGAACTGAAAAATCAGAACATTAAAATTCCCAGTGAATTTTATTGCAAAATAATTAATGTTCTACTTAAAAGCCTCCTTCAAATCTTTCAACATCATTCTGCTCCCAAATGCTGAACCAAAAAATAAGTACCTATGAAAACTGAGCCTGAAGTACACTGCTGAAAGGTCAAATACAGGGTTTTTTATAAAATGTAGCAGCTCCACAAACAATATGAGATAAAAATCTTTCGCCAAGTCAGTACAGTAACAGAAAAGGAAATGCAATAAAACCTGCATAATCAGCCACATTTTTGCTTTATTATTTCCCTATGAGTTCTTTCAATTTACACACAGTGCATTTGTCATTACCTTATAGTATTTGTGGAGGAAAAACACAGAAGCTCAAGAGCCTGGACAGAATTTCTCCCATCAAGATCTAGAGGTCTTTCTTATCTTAATGAATGGACTTTTATTTCCTTCCTCCTTTCACCTGGTTCACCATAAAGCTGCTCATTTCTGTGTAAGTATCTCCTCCCCTCTTCAGTGGATGTTTGTCTACACTGCAGACAAGTTTCATGCAGTCACAGCTGTCCCTACTTTTAACTTGCTCAGCTACAAAGGATTTATTCTATTTCCTGGGCAAGTTTTCTTCCATTGCTGAGCTTTCTAAAACACCACAGCAATGGCAGCAGTGCCTCACCTTGTCAAACTGTGGTTGTTTACATGTCCACACAAACCATGGCGACACCTGCCACTGACTGTGCCACTGGTTCACCCAAAAAAGCCCCAAACAAACCCTCTGAATTTAGGTGGAGTTCAGCTAGCGTGCTGTTTTGCAAGCATGATTTTACCTATACCCTTTTCCCACTTAAATAAAACTGTAGTTCCTCTTCAAGAAAATAGAAAAATACTCCCAACATGAACAGCCTTGGAATAAAGATCCAATAACCGTTCTAAAGGCTTACAGGAAGTCACAGTGTCACAATCAAAACAACTGACATGCTCTCCATGAAAATGTAATATAAAAGACATCTTACCATGAAAAGGTTTACTCTGGTGTAAAATACAGACTGCATTTTAGAAGTACTAATTATCTCTGCACTACTCAAGGAGTAAGTTATTAAACTTGTACAAATTCACAGGCTTTGTAGGGTTCAACTCTGTCAGACTTTACAAATTATTGTACTGATTTTGAGTCAATTGAACCTGACAAAGCTTGTGATCTCAGTAAATTTTACTGGGCCACCTCTAAGCATAATACAATCTCACCACCTACCCCTTCCTTTAACAAGGTGCATGAAGTCATTCTCAATCAGAGGATAAACCAGAAAAGATTAAATATTTACAGTCATTGCCCAGGTAATGAGATAAAATGGAAATTAAATTTAAGGTTGAGGCCTTGTACAACCACAAATACTGACATTATTCCCTTTAATTCACTATGTCATATTTGGCAGAAGCTGGGCTGTCTTGGAAAGGTTGGGGAAAAAAAAAATTCAAGACAATGAGTAGATTTTCCAATGCAAAAACAAGATTTAAGTAGCACTGTCTGGAAAGACAGTTTCCATTGCAACCCTAAGTATGTCCTGGTGCTTCAGATGAACAGATAACCTAGCAGGAAAAATGTACAAACAACATACATTCTTCCATAGCAATGGAGCTACAAAAAGCACCCTGCTCATATATTAGCCCAACTGTCCTGTCTCTGTATTAGTGTTTTAGTTTGTATCATGCTGCACTCATTGAACAAGTTTCCAACAACATTTTGCTACAAACCATGCAGCAGAGTACACAACTCAAATATCTTTTGGATCCTTCTGGATGAAACTGAAGATATGCCCTTGGAACACATCTAATGCACTCCCAGCACTAACAGGCACTGAGGCCACTGCACAACGAGAGCCAGCCTGAAACATCTCCACTTCTCCTTTCAGGTTTATCTGAGCCCTTGTCACAAACTGTTGCTCAAAACCTGCCCTACTGGGTTCACTGCTTGCTAAGACAGATGAAGCCAAGAATGGCCACATTCTCAGCAAGTGTAACTGATAAAGCACATCAGACCTCAGTGAAGATTTCTCCTGTCACACTTCCCAAAGATTAAGTCCTTGGCCAATGTCATTCATCCCTCTTCAGTCTGAAATTACTTTGTTTGGCTTTAATACTGTATGGGTTGCTCTGTTCTCATGATCAAATATTAGACCTACTCTTCTCTTCAGCCTCTCTCTCTCCTTCAGCGTCAGGGTGTCAGCCTTGGCAATCACAGGGACAATGTTGACTTTTCCATGAAGAGCCTTCATGAACTCTACATCTAATGGCTTCAGTCTGGCAACAAGTAGGAAAAAACAAAGATTTAAAAAAGGCATGGGGTCTTGTGCTGTTTGTTTTTTAACAGATCAAACGTATTAAAAATTATTTATTTCAATGTCCACATTAACAGTATTTTCATAATAAATTAAGTCAGAGCCCTTGCTTATCAGCTTGGTTATGTAAAGTCTGAGTTGTAATCAAAATTGTCACTATATAATGAATTAGATATTAAAAGCTCTTATGTTTCTAGGTGATAAACAATTATAAACAATGCAGTGATAAACTGCAGGTGATAAGCAATGCAGTACTGGCTGCCTTGAAACCATATTAAATGTCAAAAAGGTGACAAAGTAAAGGAGAGCATTAATCCCTAAAGACCATTTTAATTGCACTGGCTAACTGACAGGTTGGCAAGTAACCAGTTAACATTACTGTTAATTACCAGTTCAAGTAACGAACAGACTTGCAGAAAACATGTAACAGTCTAAAGGACAAAAGCTCAAGAGCTTTTTCTTACCCGTGCCCAAAGGGAGAGATGAAGTAAAAGCAGCAGTGGACTCTGTTGTCTATGATGTGGCGCCTGTTCAGGCCACTCTCATCGTGCAGGTACCGCTCAAACTGGTTGTCAATGTACTGGATAATTGTTTTGAAGCTGTGGTATGGCAGGGGGACAAAGAGAGGCATCTTACATCAGCTTTAAATAACAAGGAAAGAATTATGAAAAGATAAGAACAGAAAGAGAAACAAGCTTTTATTAAAAACATTACTGTTACAAAAAATTCAACTTCCTAGCATTTTATCTGCTACTGAGGAAGAATATTTTGATAATGCAAAAGGGTGTTTTCATAACAACCACCAAGTGTCAACTTATGCCTAGAGCCATTTCCAAGTGTTACTCTGTTCACTGGATAAAAAGTTCAAGTGCAAGCTCAGACAAAAGCAGTGTTGAGACAACACAGGCACAGAAGATTGAGGATTTTTCTGCCTTTTTTTCTGGGGGTAGGGGCTGAAGATTTGTTTTTAAACCAGCTGACAAATGACATATCCCGGATATCCTCTTGATTTACAACCCTGACCCTAGAGCCAGGTTTCTATAGTTACCTATGAAAATTCTGGTATTCTAGTCTGTTTGAATTAAGTACAAATACATTTGCAAGTCATGCACTCAAGCATCACATGATTTATTAAGTTATTTTTGTTACCTTACAGAATTCTTTTCTGTTGGCAAAGAAAAATAATTCCTACTTAGTTCAAGGCAATTTAAAATATTCCCTACAAAGAAGTAAAGGAACACAAAAATCTGATCACATAGATTAATCAGATACATGAAACAGTGACTAGAGAGAAAACAAAACACAATGCATTACTAAGAAGATCATTTTAAGCTATTCCAGAGCACACAGACACCTGCAAACACCATTAATATAAAAGGACACTTTATATTAAGTACTGCAGGGGAAGGGAAATGAACATGCTGACGTAGGTAAGATTAGGCAGATGATTGTGTATCATGAACATGCCTTAAACTACTTGAGGAAAAACTAAGTAGAAAGCTTAACTTGAAAAATAGAAACATCCACATTTCTGTTGCTGAGAAAGCACAAATTTGATGAAATACATTTAAGGAGGAAACAGACCAGATAAAAGAAAAGAAAATTAATAATATGGAAAAAGAACACAGAATGCTGGCAACTACTGTGACAGGCAGCAACATTCAACCCAGGGCTGCATGGCTGTAAAGGAGATAATAAAACAATGTAACAAGAATGATGGAAGCGATCCTGGACCGAATTTGATTCTCCAAAGCTGAGTAAACATTTGGATTGAGAAGGAATAAATCCATAGTAGAATATATATACATATATTTACATCTTTGAAAGATTTGGCTGTTCTAAGTCATACTACAGAAGACAACACAGCAAAAGATGGAATTTATTGGGTTTTGACCTTAGTGCTACTCATTAGGAGCCAGCATTTTCAAAGCTAAACATGTTGGAATACATCAATATGGTTTATGTTCCTGTTGATCTTCAACACCTCTCTTAGCTGGTGAAAGGTAACAAGACTGAAGACATACAAATACTAGGACAGAAACCAAGCACTAACAATGGGAAAGAACTCACACACATTTCTCTGGCAATGTCATTAGTTCACATGCAGTTTTCTAGCTCTAAGAGCTATAATTTTTCCTGTAAATATGGTGTCAGTGTCCTGTACCTCCTGACTTCCGGGAAACACCTGGCTTATGCCACAGTGCTGTCATTGCTTAGGAGACAGCACATCCTGTATTGGAACAGCAAACAACACAAACGCTGCATTTAAGCCCACCGGGGGAAAATGAACAATATAATCAAGTTGCCAAAACCCACAAAATATAACTTTAGTCAGTAAAAAAAAAATCAAAATTTAGCAGCAGCCAGAGAGCAGAGAGCAGCTATAAAGAATGACCTGTGACACTGCAAGGAAGATGAAATAAAATGTATGATCAGCAATACCTAAGAAGTTCACCTATAATCTGTTTTTGTCAACCATCCTTTTGAGGCCAGATTTCAAAGCAAGACCAAGCACAGAGCAATTTTTTTCCTCCCCTGATCAAACCCTCCCTCTTCTCATGAAAGATGTGATTTTGAGGACATGCTTCTCTCATGATCCCAATGCACTTACACATGGAAAAGACACTGAATGCATCAAACCTCCCACCATAAAGAATTTTGCTGTTCTCCAAACCCACACCTAACCTGATGCCATGAGCAATCCTAGGTGTGAGTCTGATTCTAAAATACAGAACTCCAGCCAGCACTAAAGCATTACACAGAATCTGAAGAATTATCAATATGGTTCACCTCCACCTTTCCTTACAGGCTGTTTTAAGTACAATAGCATCTGGAAAATAAGAAATACTCTACTTCAGAAAATGTGAAATGTACTAAATCTGTAACAACTCATTTCCCAATCCAACACTGTTGTTCTTCCAATCCAGTAGACCTCCTGGACAAACTCCTGGTAGCACATAATCCTTACCAGCTCTTCTTCTGGGACATAAAATACATAAAAAATTTACCTCAGCTCCCATCCATGAAAGTCAAACTCTAAAATTTAGCCATTTCATCAGTGCATAGACAGAGACTAAAAGCCAGGAGGCAACTTACTCAGGACAAAGATATTTGAAACACTACCAGCCATTGCTGCCTCCTAGAGACACCATGCCAGTTTGATTTACTTCTGTTCAAAAGTAAAATTCATCACCCTGAAAAACAAATAGCCTGCACAAATTGCAGTCTTTTCCCCCAGAAAAGGGCTTTAGAAACCCTGGATCGAGATCAGCACTACCTACTGGTTAACCATGACTGCAGTAAATGTTACTGAACACAAACATCAGTTCAAGACCACGAACTTGCTCCTTCCTCTGAACTGCCAAGGAAGGAAGGTGGTTGCACTGGGTTAGTCTTCATTACAGTTCAAAACAAAGAGTCTCTCCATCCAAGTCCCTGAGACATCCTGTAGAGATTAACAGACTTTGTCAAAACGACACTTGCCGTGGCTCAAGGGCTTTTCATGTGACATAAGCAAACTAAAGAGATACCATTAACTGCATCTTTTTATTTTGTAGTATGTAAGTACTATTTGTTCTGTTCCTGTAGTGTATTTGATGTTTAAGATTTGTCACCAAAAATTACGTATAAATTGTTCTACTTGGGTCTGAATCACCACGGAATGACTCTGTTCAGCAAGGATCCAAAAAGAAAGGGGAAAAATCCGAACACGTAGGTCTCTAAGAAACATCTTACCAGAATAAACAAAGGGCATTAGAACACAATCAACAGGAAGAGCTCTCTATAACACAATGCACAGGCTGCAGAGCTCTCTGCTCCAGCGGAAGGAAGCTCTAGTCAACACTGCACAAAATAAGCAAGACCGTGATGCAGCCCAGAAAGATGCCTTTGTGTTATTCCAAAAGTTTAATTTTTTTTCAACTTACTAAAGTAGGAAAACTGGGAGGAAAATAAAAATCTCACTGGAGCTTCACTTTCAAACTTTCATTTAGTGTATTACAGAACTTCACTGCCTTCACTTTTGCTGTGTTCCTACATCCGCACCATAGAAAGAAGAGAAAAACCCTGTCTGATAACAAAAACACTCCAGACACATCATTCTGTCAATGAAAGATTGCAAACTAAACACATATAATGCTAATAAAATGTTTTATCAGCTATTTCCTGGTGTTTAACTCAAAAGGACTCAAATCAACCTGTATTAGCTTTATGCTCCATTTCTCTGCACAGTGATCCTTGTTTGCTTCAGGATTAGCATCACCACAAATAAAGTGTCAACAAAATTAACAGCTAAAGCAGAAGAAATATCATTAGCACTTCTTAAAAGACAATCACATGAAAATTCAAAGTTTTACTCCATTGCAACAAGAAGCATCCTGGTAAGGACATTCATATTTCTCATTTTTATTTGAAAAAAGTTATCAGTTTTCCACAGTTTAATGAGAATCGCCTGAGTGTGATTATTTGGAAATTACATTTAGGAACTTACTAATTCTAACTTTGTTATAAACTGGCCAGCTCCTTTCTAGCTACTTTATAATCTTCTTTCTTCACAATCATTCTGCTAAAGCAATTATGCATGTTGTCCAGTGCATCTGCTGACAATTACTTCATCCATTAAAGATTATCAGTGATATTTAGGCCAGAGAAAGCCAAGCAGTAACTTCACCATAAAAAAATCCCAGCAGTTCTATCCAAATTGCTAACAGTACATATAAAGGACAGGGAATGAAAAGTACTGTCTTAAAAACATGGAAAAGGGATGTTCCAAAGACACAGAAAGTAAAAGACAAAAAATTTCCCCCCAACAGAATTTTGTCCCACTGGAATGGTGATGGAGACAAAAAGCTGACTGCAGTAGTCAGAGAACCTTACAGGAGAGGCTGTCAATTTTGAGGCAGAATCACAGACACAGCCTGGAGAACCCTAACCAAAACTTTTAAAAGCATCAGAAGTGGTTAGAAAATTGAAACTGGAAGTTGTAGACAGTAATAGACACACTAGAGTAGTGTTTGTGTAAGACACACACTTTATTAACAAAGCAGGATTCACACACATACCAGTCCTGGCTGTTAATGGCATCTCCATATCCTGGTGTGTCAACTACAGTTAAACGCAGCTTCACCCCTCGCTCCTCTATCTCTACTGTAGAAGCTTCGATTTGAACTGTTCTCTCTATTTTCTCTAAAATAAAGGAACATTTGGATTGTTATTATGCCTATCAATTGCTGCAGAGACCCCCACAGGAGACAGCAATAAATAGAGGAGGAACTGCAAGCTGAAGTGTGTTGTAACCTACACAACATAAAGTATTTTATCAAAATACACAAACTTTAACACCATGTTTTTGTAAGTAAACAACAAACAATGAACTAAAACGTGGGCTTCCTTAGGGCAATATGCACCAATAAAATTATAATACTCAAAAGCATGATAGATTCCTTGACAAAAGGTTATTTACACCTTTAACCAGGATTTAAGGCACTACAGACAAAAAGCAGTAAGAGGAAAAGGGGATTAGAACAAAACCACATTTAGGTGTATTGATACCTAAAAGGTTTGGGGGTTGTTCTTTTTAATAACTGATAGAGAAACAAAAGCTGAGTCTTTGATAAGAAAATTACAGCTCAACAAAACATAATTCAGAAAATTTAAATACAGCATGAAGAAAGGGTGCAATGGGTGAAGAATGAAGCAATATTAACTGAAAAGAGATGAAATTTTATAGGGTGAAGTGTGCTGGAGGAACTGCAAAACCACATTTACCTGCAGCTCCAGGAATATAACGTTCTGGATAAAGATCAGTCAGGAACAGACTGTTAATTAAAGTGGATTTTCCTAAGCCAGACTCACCTACAAGCAAAATAATTCATGTTATTAAGCATATACACTTTTTACTCCAAGCTTTTTAAAGCACCTCATGTTCCTCTAAGCCCACATTATGGAGGAAAAATAATTTGTTCATCAGGATCCACCCTAGCTTTTGATATAAAAACATCAAAGGTTCAGCTAAGCACTTTGAAAACACCGGAAAAGCAAGCCTCCAGTGTTTTTATAAATGTTACATGAAAATTTTAAGTTTATTGTAATACATGTCACAATAAAAGCTGAAAGGTCATACAGCACTTGGACTACAGATCTAGAGATAGTTCAGTTACTTGAGGGAAACTAAAACTTTTTCCATTTAAATTTACAAAACCAGAAACTATTGAAAATTTCTGAGAGTTTTAAGTTTTTTCCTAAGCTAGAAATTGAACCTGGAACACTGTTCGGAAGCAGAATGAATAAAGCAATCCTAAACTAACAGTCAAGTTTTGCAGCCTTACAGTTAAGCCCATATATGTCCTATGAAACTGAAAATCAAAAAGCAAATTATTCAAAATTCACCTGAGAAGTTTCATCATTCTGTAACTTCAAATGATACTAATTTTGTCCCAACAGTAAAGTTAAACCTGTATATTTAACTACTAAATCTGAGTTTCAGAAAATCACCTGTTTCATAACCCAAGGAATCAAAGGAGTCAGCACTTGGACAAACTGGCCATATTATTTTAGATGCTACTAACCTGATCTTAGAGATGAAAAAGTTATCTGTATTTACCATCACAAACTACATGTAACAAGAACACTGCATTTATCATAAATTGCCTTTTTATCTCACAAACACTGCTGAATACTGTCACCAAGTAATCCCAAAAGGTACTACAGAGCACAGAGAATAAGGAGGAAGTTACGCATCTCTTCTGATTTTGATTTTTCACTAACTGCTACAAAAGGGTGACAACTGTGGACTCCCTTTGCACATGTTTACCATTAAACTGATGTAATACAAATAGAATTCGACTTGTCACTTGGAAGAGCTTTGTGCCTGAAGGACTCTCCATCAAAGAGACTCAGAGGTGTCAAAAGAAAGAACAGGCAAATTACAAGTTTCTGACACCTGAGTGAGTCAGCACACAACAGCAGCAAACACAACACCAGCATCACCATTTCAACAGCAAAATACTCACCCTGTGCATTCGTGCCCTCAGTGGGGAAACAAGAGTCAAGGAAAGATTAAAGAACTATCTCTATCATCTGACGATGAATCAGCAATACAAAAATGTCCTGTTGGCTCAAAGTCATCATCTTTAATCACTATAAATACTCCCTCCTACTAAACATGACAAAATAGTAAGGGATTTAATTAGAAAGTGTATGGAGGCTCAAAGCTTTTGCTTCTGTGTAAGTCAATTGCTAAGCAGGAAGATGTACATGTCTATGTGAAAGAAATTTTGTTGTTGTTGTTGTATAAGAGTCAAAAATACTTAAAGAAGTCACTTACCAACCACCATCAGTGTGAATTCAAAGCCCTTCTTCACAGATTTCCTGTGAACCTGGTTGGGCAGATTAGCAAATCCCACATAGCCTGCAGAGTCAGAAAACTGACAAGGAAACAAAGGGTGAACATAAATCAGATTCCTTTCCCCCTATAAAGCTGAAAAAGAGTTTACTTGATTCTACACAATACAGTGCAGGGCTATATAAAACACATGGAAGAATAGAGAATGAAACAATTTTTACTGCAATAGCAAGGCAGACCTTGAAACAGGCTCATTTACCAAGCAGGCTGACATAAACAGAAATCAGATACATACCTTGAACTACACAAACAAAAGTCTCCCCTTGGAAAAAATAAAAATAAAAATCTGCATGCTTGCAAGAACACACTATTATTAATCTTAAGATATAAATATAGTTAAAACTAAAAAAAAAAACTGTTCAAATTTGGTGTCTGCTGCTACTATCTTCTGTAAAAATAACACATATGCTTACATGTAAAAAACAAGAACATTGCACTAATGGAGAGATACAATCACACAGAGATGTATCTTTTGCTTGTTAAGTTGTTCACCTATCTTCACAATCTTTAACTTCTAACACAAAAGCAGGAAAAAGAAACATGCCTGAAAAACTTATCAAAGAGATTTGAGCTACAAACAGGGCAGTCTGCTCCACCATCTGTTATCCATTGACTGAAAACCCAACAGGAGCCTAAAGAGGAACTGCAGCCACTCGATTTAGGGAGCTATGAGCTACCTGGAGCCAGATGTTTACTGCACAGCTGGTTTATGATGAGAGCAGGTGCTTTACAATGCCACACACTTCCAGTGGTGCAAGGGGATACGGGGAAATCGCTTACAAGGTCATTATTTAGCTGCTAACAACCCTTTTAAAGGCCTCTCATGTGGGCAAAAACATCAGAACTAAAGGTTTGTCATATGAAATTTTCTTAGGTGAAGGAACCAATTTAACTTTGTAAGCAAAGACTGAATGTCTGTGAACACCAGAAAGCCTATCACTAGAATCACATGCAAACTCTGTTTCTACAAAGCAGTTCCTTTAAAGAAACACATCTGAAGCAATAAGGTATCATTTAGTCACAATTTTAGCACTTTAGTAAAACCACAAGTATTTTCAGAAGTTGAACAGATTCTAAACAAAATTTTGGCTATGCAGCCATCTCTTTACCTTTACTTTTTCACCTGACTGAGACATGTTTCGTCACTTCAAGTTTCAGACACTGGGAAAAAAAAAAACCATAGTGCATGTTAGCTGACTTGTAAATTACATTACATATAATTTTGACCTGACCAATTGCATATAATAATCACATTTTATTCTAGTAGAATGAAATGCCACATATTTAAGGATTACCAGAATAAACAAGCCATAATCAAAATGTCTGCTTCTGAAATAAATTACACAGGAGCATTAAAACCAGAGTACTTCATTTAATTACTTAAAAGTTTCAAAACAGAAATATTACTTTAAAAAGCAAAATATTAAAATCTAACATCATAACAAACTTTCATCCATCCTGTCTTTATAGAAGGATGGTTTATAGATAGGTGAATGTAATGCTAATGTTGCCCAAACATTACATTTGAGAATTATTACCACATACAAAAATTCTCATGAGAACAGGACACCTACATGATTCCCAGGTAAGGGTCAGAACACAACATTATTTTCAGTGACTTCAAAGTCCTGCTCCTGAATAGGACACTACACTTGGCTAACCCATGCTGGACACAAAAATTCACCCTGATGTGAAGGACTATCAAAAAGATTTCTTCTTTCATTGCAGACACACAGACCAGTTGGATTTTGGCAAGTCCTTATCTCTTTACTCAAGGATGTTAGCTGTGCTATGGATTAGTTATCAGGGCACCAGCAAGGCCCTTTCATTTAGGGCAGCCCCAGAGCAGGGACAGGAAACACAGAAGTGGCAGGAGCACTTCACAGCTTGGTTTGTTGACAATGCAGCTCTTGGCCCGCGAAAGCAGGGAAGTGACCTATGCAGGCACCTGTGTGTTCAGACTTTCCTGTTGGGTAGCAGGAGTGATTTTAGCAGGATACAGTCCAGTTTCTGACACTGGCAGTTTGACAGTCAAATCCTAGCAGAGACACACAGCTTTGGACTGAAGGAAAAGGCGAAGTTAGTGTAACAGCCACTTGGAGTTTCAAAGCAAACAGCTCTTCAGCTCCCGTGGTATTTCACTTGCCCTGCAGCAGGCACTTAAAATCCTGGCAGCTGTGCAGATACCAGCCACCCTGTAAACAAGGAAAGTTGTTTTCTTCCTCCTCCAACTGCTTTTTCCCCATACCCAGCTTTGTTTACTAATGAAAGCCCAATGCATCCATTGCCTGGAGAACAGGGAGGTCCTGATTCTAACCATCTTCTGGCAGCCTCTAATTGTGTCTTCCTCAAAACATTCTGGAAAACATCCCTTAAGAATGGTTTTGAAAACACAGAGCTTATTTTTCTTTGACCAATATGCAAAGGCTCATTGCAGCCTCCAGCCAACCATTGTCACAGATCCTTAAAGACAGTCACAATCTCACTGACAGAAGTAACTTATTGCTCTGTCCACATCTCACTCCTAAGTTTGGAAACCTCTGTTGTCACCTTATCTATAAAATAAGCAACATAGTTCAAGAGTTTAGAAAAGCTCATAACTACTGAGTGCTAATGTAGATAGACCTGACCCATTTCTCACAGTAATGCCAGATGAGAAGCCACCCAGACCAGGTGTCCACAGGTAAAGGAGAGATGGGAGAACAATTCAGGTTTCAAAATGTAAGGCAAATTCTCTAACTACTTCTACTTTAACCTGATGCTATAGTCACATCCATTGTGGCATTACTCAAGTTTCTTGATTAAAAAGCGGAAGAGTCACAAGTGTTGTCAACTGGTTATGACACATTCGGCTTCAAAATTAGTCTCTCATCTCATAAAAGTACATTTCTTCATAAAATCATTTGTTGCAGAAATACAACTTGCAAACCCTGTTTCCTACAAGGCAAACCACATTCACCTTGTGTCTTACTCTGACCAAAAAGCTGCTGTAGCCAAAGCAGCAGCACAGCTGCTCTGATCACATCATGACTGCAGCTCACACTTGCAGCAACGGGGAGCCAGTCAGTAATTTCCCAGTGTATTTTGTGAGAACAGAAATATGCTCAACAACAACAAATCCAGAGAAGCACCTGCTGTTCCACAACACTGAAGGTGCCGAGGTTCATTTGGGAGCTCAGTTACTCAGCCACGATGCATTTTTCAATTCCTAATACTGCCCTCATGAGGTTTCCTGGAAAATCATTCAACCAAACAACTTCCCCGGATGACCATGTGCTGTGTTCCCGAAGCTCTACCATACAGTAAAAATCAAAATCTTTCAATTAACAAAATGCCCCATATTAAGTCTTCTTAGAGCACAAAAACAACTGCAGCACTCACAGCACTGCTGACAAGTGAGAACCTGGCGCTGCACCAGGGCACACCACGCACCAGTGACCATGGAAATCCACAACTCTGCACACAGCTGACTCAAACATAAAAATAACATGAAATTGAGTCCCTGACACTCTGGATAGTCCCATACCTGAAAAATGTAGTATTTAATTTCTCATCAATTTTCCAGAAGAAAATGTATTTTTAAAACAACGTAACCAAGGCAAGGCAGAGCAAGCTGTATCTGTTCCATTTTCTTCAGAGTTTCAAAGTACTCTTTCAATCAGTATGAGATAAGCAAAGCAGCACACACAAACAGTTCAAGGAGAAAGGAATAGATAAGACATTTGCAACAACTTGCAAAAAGCAGGGTAACTTTATTTGTACATAATGCTGGGCCCTATTTAGCAGGCCTAGCAGCAAAAAGGGACACTGTGCTACAGTATAGGAATGTCCAAATCTGTTTTTGAGCCGTGGATAACATAACAAAGTTTCATTTTGGATCCCAACAAATTCCTATCTTAACATGCTGTCTGGCAATGTAAGGGAGCAAAGTGGCACTAAGTTCAGCTGCAGCTGGAACGTGCCATCCCACCGTCCTCTGCTAAGAACAGTATTCCAGTGAGAGAGAAAGAGAGGGGAAGGAAAATGGGTCATTTCCTTTGTTCCTGTCAGGATGCAAGAAGTAAACTGTTAGGAACAGGCAAACTGGGAGCTTCTTAATAGGACCCAGCACAAAGAAAGCACTACAAAACATGTACAAAGAGCATTTCCATATAAGGGTATCAAAAAACATTTTCAAATAATCACTTTAAAATGACCTTACAACCATCTCTACAAGCAGAACAGCCCTCCTGATTTCTCAAATGAGGCTTCTTTCTTTCCATCAGAGGCCATACAACTCTGATATTTTTTTGGAAGTATTTAACAACCACAGAAAGCAGTAAAGACTCAAGCAGGTTTCCCAGTGATGGAAATGGTCTCAACAACATGAGCATTCTAAAGACACTTTTCAGACTTACAGCAAACAGAAACAACAAGACTACTACATACATACATATATAAAATACCAGTATTTGTGATTTTTCACTAAAAGAACTACAAAACTCCAGGAAGAAATGTCAAACACTGAGTCACATCAATAATAATTTTAAAAAATGACATGATTCCATGAATCACTGAGTTCTAACAAGTGTGTCCAGCAGAGCCTGTTCTGTGTATCATGCTTTGTTCCTCACCTTCATTGCGGGAAACCCCCTCCCCTCACTCCCTCTAGATCAACAATCCCAGATGATTTCATTTTTCCTCATTAGACACAGATGTTACCGACTGAAGGAATTCTCTTTTACACGTTAACAATTCTGCTTTACTCTTACTCAGGAACATGACTGTATCACTTCCACCAAACACGGAATTTACAGAAAATGCATCAAGCCAGCTGTGCCCTTTGCAGACAGGCAACGCTAAGTGTGAGCCACTGCTCTGGCTTTGAATGTTCAGTGCTCGTAAGTTCTACAGACTTCCTGCTGGTATTGTGTTTGAACCAAGAACACCGTAGGGATTACTGCTGGGAATGCATCAAAATTTGGAACATGCTTGTGACTTAACAGCACTCATGCACATCATAAGGAGCAAGGACTAAACAGACAGGAATTGAACCTTCTGTATGAGCACGATTCTTAAGAAAGAGCAATGCGTGAATCTAAAGCTCCAATTCTAAATATTTTATTTAAAGTTCTATTTCAACGCTAACATATTAGTCAAAATAACTCCCTTTGTACTGTTTTTTTCAATTAATATAATCACTTAAAAAGCACACATGAGGCAATGATACCGTTCTCGTTAATGATCAGTTTTAGGGATGATGTTGTTCCCATGCAAGCAGCTTTTGACAGTATTTCTGCAAAGTTACTGTGTCAGAAAAACACTGTTAAACAGACTTGTAACTGTGAAAACCAGGGCCTTTTTTAAATTGAAAAGCTGAACATATTAGTAAGGATCACTCAACAGAAAACAGGCAGCTGTGCCTCACACCCACAGAGCTTAAGTATAATTGTGTACACACTGCCAGAGCACAGTGAGCTGATAAGTTTGTATTTAAAACACTTCCAAATCATACTTAAGTCCTATGATAGCATGAAAACTTTGACCTGAACGTGAACAACAATTAAAGACAAAAAAAAACCCCAAAAAAGTAAGGCGCTGGTTGGGTCTGTCCCAAAGCCGGGACACGTCGCTCTGTGCATGCCCCCCGCCGCATCCCCGGCTCCGGCAGCCGCAATCCCACGGTGGGTGCTGCAATTTTAAAAGCATCCGAGGAATGCCCAGTGGAGACAGCACTTCCTGCTCCCTCCTCTCCCCGCATCTCCGGCTACCCCAGCACCCAGGCCTTGTGCACATCTCAAATTAATTCTTGCCTTGCTTTAAAAACAAATCAATGTGTGCGCGAAACGGCCCGGCCGCGGCGTCCCGGGGCTCCTGCCCCACTGCGCTGCTCCCCTCCCCACAGACCGGCTGCACAAACCTCGCCGCGGGCGGCGGCGGGAGGCCGGACCGAGGCCGGGCCCAGCACGGGGCGAGCCCCTGGAGCGCTGTGGGCGCGGAGGCGCCGCCGCCGGGGGCCGCTGACCCTTCCCTGCGCTCACCTGAGGTCGCGGCCGCTCCCGCCGCCAGGCCGCAATCCGCCGCTCCCGCCCCACAGCCCTCCCGCATCCCACACGCCACCGCGGCACAGCGCCCGCCTACCCCGCGCCACTCTATGGTCCGGGCCCTGCCCGCAGAGCAGCGAGAGGCGGCTCCGGGAGCAGCGAGAGGAGGGACAGAGCGTCTCCCGCCCCTCCTGCCGGGCGCGGTCATGGCGGCCAGCGGAGCAAAGGTACTTCCAAAGCAAGTCCCGAAGTGCCGCAGCTACACGGAACGGGTTTTTTTCTGTTTTCTATCCAAGCGTCGTTGAGCTTTGAGATTGCTCCACCTACAGCAGGTTTTAGCGATGCTACTCAGAGTGGGAAACCTTCTGACCCAACAGGTGTGATAGCCAGGAGAAAATCGACCGTAAACTTTGTGCTGTTTGGCTGTAATGCAGAATGTAACATGAACCTGTTTAGTTCTCAGATGATCATTCACACATAAAGCAAATTCCTCTCCTGAACATTGTGCAAAAACTTCTATTTACACTATTCGTTGTGTTTTACTTACACAGTTCTCTTTCCTCACGCCATTCCTTCCGGTTCTGTGAGGGCCATGGTCGGGATCATCACTGAAGGGGCGAGTGGGGTTCTTGCCTGCAAGTTCTCTGAGACATCAGGGACTGGAGCAGACCAGGAGAGTAAATGAAACCTGCAGTCAGATTACAGAAACAAATCACTTTCTCGTGAGGAAACGGTGTTACATAGACCAAACTCTAAATGCAACACTGTCAAAACTAAAACACTATTAGCAGAAGTACAGGGAAGGTTTTTTCCAACCTTCCAGCTGCAAGAACTGTGTTCAGGAAAGCTCCTAGCAATCTATCTACACATTTTTCAGAGGGCAGACAGTATGTATGATCTAGCAGCAAATCTTTTGACTTACAATTCTTAATACCAAGAAGCACATTTCTGTTTTGTCTGTATCTCCATCCATTAAGCAAACAGGGTTGCAGCTCACAACAGGAAAACGTGGAAGTGAAACAAATGCTGCTGAAGGCAGACTGGCATTATTTGCTAATTTACATTGTGCTCATATTATCAACTGAGCATTGATGTGGTCTGAGTAAGAACAAGATAAAAGCCAGTGAAAGCACTACCCAGTTCCCCTTCCCAGGACAAAGTGTAATGTTATAACATGAAATTCTATACACACTTCCTTCTTTGAGGAGTTAAAAAACAGCATTTCAGTCTTTAGAAATTAAGGTCTTGTTTTATATTATTCCACAGATTTCCACATCTGTTTTGTACTATTACCAAAGGAAAAACTGTGGCAGTTTTTTTTTTTTTCCCTAAATTAGAACACTGTGATGGACACAGGACTTTGCACTCATGCACTATTACAAACAACTGTGTAGCATTTGAAGAAATTATAAGAAATTAGCACAGACAATGCCAAACTACAGACTGTCATCAGCACAGAGTCAAGTGGAAGTTAGTGCTTTCCCATGACTGTCACTCCTTTCCTTTGGCAGGATTTAGTGCAAGGGGTGAAACAGCCTCCAGAAGTTTCCAATGCCTCACTATTGAGGCATACCAATGATTTTCTCAAGTCATGGCTGAATCAGATTGCTGACCAACGGTCACACAAAATGTTCAGGGAAGCCACAGTCCCCCCAGACAAGTCCCATTAGGTCAGAAAATAACATAAGAAGGGCACTTGGGGTAAGAGCGGGGGTCAGTCCTAGCCAGTGCCTTGCCTCTGCCGTGCCCAGGAGCAGATGCTGAGGAAAAGATAAAAGTAGCACCGTGTCTGTGTATCCTCCCAGCTTCCGGCAATCTGGAGCTCAGCAGCTTCCTGAGCCAGAAGTGTTATCTTGATAGTTCTCTTCCATGAATTTTTCTCCTTGCTTTTTGAACCCATCCTAAGTTCTGGCATTAAAGAGCATCCTGTGACAATGAGTGTTACAGTGCATTACTCACTTGATGAAAATGCACTTTTGTTACCTTTGAAACCTGTTATGAGACTCATTATGAAAGTGCCGTTTGCAGGAACTCTGCAGCAGAACTGGAGCTGTTTGCGGTGTGTGGCTGAGAAATGCTGCACTGCAGACACCCACAGCAAATGCAGGCCCACCAAACATGTACTGCACGTTTGTTGTTTCTCACACCAGCATTAGCAGAGGTGCAAACAGAAGAAATGCTGGTGTTGAAGGACATTGGTTAAATAGTCTAGAAATATTCATGCTGTAAACAGCAGCATGACTGTGAATCACTCATTCCCAGAAATACTGTTTTCGAAAGAATTTTGTTTCATTTTTCCCTGGGAAGTTCCAATGCCTTTTATAAAAGTTCCTGATACATCTAAGTTTATATTATCAAAAGCACAAAAGTCCTTCCTTGAATTCAAATCTTAACTTCATGTAGAGTCACATCTCAGTAAGTCAGAAACACCTCATCCATTCAGCAAAAGATGTTATGTGTCTTTTGTTCTAGTCCTTACCAGGATACTGGTAATATACTGATTATAATAAAATAAATACAACCCTATAAGTGAAAACTAATTTTCGTTTTAATAGATAAAATAACTCCACATTCCATGGCATTACTTCATTTAAATTAAAAAAGAAGATATGCTACTTAGATAAAATAAAACTGTCTCTTTTCACTTGTGAGATCCTTTTTAACTTGATTTTCTTTCAGTTCAGTCTTTTCCTCACACAGATTTTGGATTTGAGTCTAAAATTCTGTGTGATTGCTGTGATGACTGCAATATAAAAGCAATTCATGGAGATCCTGACTCACTGCTATAAGACACTGAGCATCTTGAACTCTCCCAATCCTCCCTGGAGATAAAATTACCCAAGGCCTGATTAAACAACTTAATCATATACATAAATCCTTTTCATTTCCATAAGATTTCAGTTTGTGTTAGATTCAAAATGCTTTGCCAAATTAGAGTACATGGCTCCAGGTCCAAAATGTTTAGAATAAATATGCTGCACGCTGTGGGTGACATCCTCTTTTAAAGGATTACCAGAGAAAAAAGTCTTTTGAAGGTAGCTAGTGTGAATGTCAGATACTGTAATTTAGATACTCCCTGGGTTAACTTTTAGGTTTTGGGTGTGCTGAAAGACAGAAATTTAAGGGCAAACTTCCCATTGTCTGTTAGTACTTGGTAAACTGCTGATTTGATCAAAATGCTCATCTGTGCAGGGCTTTATCTATGCAATCACTAATGGCAAGAACCATTCTAACAGCTCAGATTTTTTTTTTCAGACATGCTGCATCAGGAATCAGAATTATCAGGTCCACAGGAAGCTGGTCTCACTACTGAGCCCTTCTGAGGTCTGCAGCTCAGAGCTGGAGCTCGGGCAGGGTACAAACAGGAAGCCACTGTCTGTGCATGCACCAGAATTTGTCAATACAAGCTACTTTACAAGTAGAAATCCATAAGAAAATCTGCAACAGATAAGTATTTGCCCTTGCTGCAAAAAACTCCAAAGCCTCATTTTCAGTGACACACTACAGGAAATGAAGATTATATTTGCATTATAGTAGTCTCAGAGGAACAGAAGTGTTTCTTTTGCATTTACAAGCATGTCCCAGCCCTCCTATTCAAGATGCTTACTTATGGCAATGAAGAAACAATGAGAAAAACCTACAATATTCTCCAGTGTAAGCAAGATTTTCCATCTTTTCACCAATAACAGCCATCCTTTCCTCTTACTGGAAACAACCTTCTCTTTTAAGAAGGAAATCAGGATTGACCAAACAGATGCATGTTATTCCCAAAAGCAGAGCTTGTCTAAGATGTGTGCACTGCTGAGAAGAGGTGTCCCAAACCTCCCACATCTTCTCAGGAATGTAAATTTCCTGGGGCACTAGATAAATGTAGTACATTTCCCATCACTAACCCCAAATAGTTTTCAGTAACTACATAGTCATGTCTTTACAAATTACTTTCAACATCTGCAATGTATATTTAAAACAATGGCATTTGTCTTTGCTGACGCTGCTCTTTACAAACTGACATTTCATGTGATTTCCCAAGAACGGTAAAGATCCTGGTACACCACAATCCATGGAAGGAGGCTTACTCTGGAAGAGGACAAAATTAAACTACAGTTCTCCTGAAGGAAACATGATGTAGAATGGACCATTAGGCATGAAACAATGTGTATTTCCTGTAGCTTCCCCCCCTTCCCTGCCTATCCAAGGTTTAAGATGTTATGTTCTCAAGATCTCTCCATAGCATTAAAGAGAAGTATTGGAAGTGGCATGGCCTAAGCATATGCTCAGTGTGATCTTTTGATGAGCAGGATGATCAAACCATTTATATGCTCTTCTAAGTGACATTCTAAGCTTTGGGAAAGGGCTGTCATTCCCCATATTAACTGGCCTGGAACACCATTAACATGAGGTTATGGCTGTCCAGTGACACCACAGTGTTCTCTGGAAAGCTAAATTCAGAAAACAAGGTGCTGAAGAGTTGGGTGCACAGCAGCTCAGCAGTGCAGCCCATCTGGTCCTCACTGTGGTGATTGGAAATGTTCTCCTCAGGGTGTGCTTTAATAGAGAGACATGAAGATCAGTTCCAACACTGGGAAGTTTCAAATGCTGGTCAAGAAGTTTGTATGTAAAGAAATTCAAGCAGAGAGATGTGGAACTTCATTGTAATGATGGTTTACCACAACTGTTTCCCTCATTATGTGAGGAAAGCACTTGTAAAACTCTCAGCACTCCCACCATGTGTAGTCCTGGCTGCCTCCAGACAGAGGGTGTGTAAAGAGAGATTGATACAGACCTAGGGCCACTGTGTCTGGAAAGGGATGTACAGCAGCAAATATATTAAGGTTGGAAGCAAATTTATAACTTCTTTCAGTGTTTTTCCAACTACACATATCTGTTTCCTTCCTTGCTTTCACCCAGCTCTAGTCACATCAGGAACAGCAGTGTGGGCACCCGTTTCTCAGTCCTGAAGGGCAGCAGCAACACTTGTGCTAAAAAAAGTGTTGGATTGTACATCAGTAGCACCAACCATTGAGTGCTACTTGTTCCTCTTGCAAAATTGTACTCTGTCTTTCTCTTTGCTCAAAAGATGATCTGAGAGAGGAAGTGACAATTTCACGTTAACCACTTCAGCTTGTTGCCAAATTTAATGATTTTGAAATAAATCCTATGGTGAAATTGTGCACTTCCATTTTGTAATAACCTGCTCATTTGACAAGGACTCATTCCTATGTGCCAGTCTTTTGATGTGGCACACTGGTCTGAAGACACATTGGCACTGCTGACATGCAAGAACTCCCTGGAGCCCTGTCTTGCTGTGCAGTGTGGACTCAAGCTCCAAGTACATCTCTTTTGGGAAAAGAGTTGCATTTTAAAGGATAATTCAGCAAGGAGTAATCTTCAGTGAGAAATCTCAACTTTTCTAAATAAAGAACAGCCCTTGCCTAACCCCTCTGTATTTGTAAATCTCCTTGCCTTTATTTCAGCACTAATTAGGATACAAAATATGGCACAAAATCTATTTCTAATAGGATTCCTAATTCTTCACCTTTGCTTATGTCTGATCCAAAAGTTATGGTAAGCTGTCTCGAGATCATTGGGCTTTTAATTAATCTTTTGACTCATACGCCATCTTATTCACACAAACAATATGAGGTTTGTGCATAAGATTGATCCCAAATGTCATTTTTCTCTCTGACTTCCAGATGCTTAATATTTTAGGGATTAGAAAGAGCAGAAGCACTTAGATAAGGGACACCCACAAGTTATAAAGCAAGTGTGTTCTGCACACTGCATTTCAGGTCCCCAAAGGCAAATGTATCCAGACATTGCTGGTGGGAGGCTTGGGGGTGAGCAAAGCCCTGGCCAGACTGGAGGGCTGGGCACAGCAGTGGAGTGCCACGGGACAGAGTTCATACTCCCAGCAATGCTGCTGAGAGTCTGGACCCCCCATTAGCAGCCCTCCCAGTAACTCTATGCCTGGTGTTTGTCCTGATTGTCAGGAAAAGAGCAAAAACACAATCAGCTCTAATCCCAAAGCCCCTCTTGCTATAGTGTGGCTCCTGTGCAATTGTTCTCAGCTTGAATACCACTTCCGCCCATTTTCATGGGCTGTAAAGCCCCCCTATCCATCCCCCTAGAATAATTTCATTAATACATGGCTGAAGCAGAAATAAATGTAATGATATGAATGGTCATTTGTCAAAGAGCTACTTTGCTGCGAAAACATTGTGCCTTTGAGTTTAAAGGAATCCAGATTTTTCCAGCAAGGGTTTAACTTACAAGTAGGGATTTTCTTTACTTAACATCCCAAGTAAAAGATCAAGCTGATTTGTATTTCCTTTTAAGAAAGTAAAATCTTTTCATTTATGGGAATTTAATTTCCAGTGTTTTGACATTAACACCATCAGAAACCACAACATGCTGAAGCTGATGGGGTCCTCAGGGCCCCCAGTAGCTGTGTCAGTCAAGGTACCAGTAAGTCAAGTCCGCAAACCTGTGAGCACCTTGCACCAATGGTCTCATTAAAGGTAGTGTGTGCAACAGACTTTTAGGATCAGGGAATAAAGTAATTAAAAATGAAGGTTGTTGCCAGTAACCAGGATAAAAGCTAATATCTGGGGTAATGAAAAGAAACAGACAAAAGTGCAAAAGTGAAATACCAGGAGTGGAAATGCCTCTAAGCAGCAAGGTTCAGTTGCCCTGTGATTATTAATCATGTATTTCCCCAGACAAATAATTGCCTTGGATTAAGTGATTTGTGGGAATCAGTTGCTGGGTTACAGGTAGCAAGGGAAGGTGGGGTGAGGGTTGCAGAGGTAAAACAAGGCATGTGCTGGTTTCCCTTCTCAGCCCAAAGAGCCAGGCAGCTGCGCTGGCCCCATGAGTGCCTCCCAGTCGGCACAGGAGCTCACACAGGCCGTGTATGGGAGGAAACTTGAAGTTCCGTGCTCCCGGGCGAGTGGCAAGGGTGGGGCTTTCCTGTGCTTATGGGCTAAGATAACTGGCATTTCTCCCCCCTTTCTTAATTGTTCTTCTGTGATGTTTTCTATATAATCATCATTATCATCATAAATACAGATGTTATTCAGTTTCATTCTGTGTTCTGGGTTTCTTCCTGTTCACCTCTGAGATATCTCTGTCTCTGTGGATGGTTCTTTTGCACATTCTCCTCTCCCTGACACCAGGGACTCTTCTGAGTGATTGTAAGCAGCCTCAGTTTGACAGACTGCACAGCCCCAGTCACACATTCCTCCTGGACTTGCACACTGGAATTTGCAGTTTTGAATAACTGAAGTAAACTGTATGTATTTTATGGAAGAGGAGATAAATCCTCTGAACTCCATTTACCAGGCAGTCTTTGTTAGTAAGACATTTTCCATGCTAGAAATGTTTACAGCTCCTCAGGCAGAGATAGATAATCAATGGTAGGCTGCAGTCATCATGTGTCAGCATGTCCAACTCCATGACGGTCCACAAGCTGCTGATGTTCTTGTATTTCTTTTTTTGTGTGTCTTGTGGCTAAAGTTCCTCTTCTGGTTGTCAAAAAAAGGAAGTACAAGGCCATATTCAGTGTGCTGTGACCTTGCTGTCATCCTCCTGTTGCTACACTGGGGTTCTCTGCTGAAGTCACCTGTCAGGATGTGCACAAGGCATTGCTCCCTGTTACCTCAGCAGCCACATCCTCAGCTGTCCATCCATGGGATTCCTTTAACCTTTGCTTATCCTTTCTTCTGCTGCTTCTGCTTCACGTGTGCTGCATTCATGCTGCATTCATATCAGTCTTAAGATTTGCATCACAAACCTCTGCACGTCACAATACATGCTCTAAATTTCTGTATGAAAGAGAAAACCACATATAGGTGCAGGAAATATCTTCTTTTCAACTCTGCAATCCCTCTACACTGGAAGGACACTTCGGGCTAACTGAAACTAAATCTAGCCAAACCAATTCAAAAGTCAGTGTTAATGTAATTTTCAATTTCGTCTAAAACATTTAAACTTGTTGCAATCAGAACAACCCTTTCTCAGGACACCCAGTGCAAAGCCACTGGGGCACAGCTCCTTGTGAGTGCTGTGAGCAGCTGGTGAGGTCCGTTCTCTTTCTCCAGCCGCTGTAGCTGCAGCATTCACACCACAAACACTCCCTGCATCTGCCAGCCTGGGGGGCTGAGAGCTGCTGCCGGCTGCAGGGGCTGAACCAAGGCTACTTTGCAAGAACAATCCAGGACACCAGTGGTCCATGAAGAAACTGTAGCAATTACAATGTCTGCACGGCCAGATGATAAAATCTCTTATAAATACAGCCTTTTTGATATGGGCATTTAACTCATTAACACACCATAAAGATTCAAAATGTACTGGAACAATTAAAACATGAAAGTCAAGTTTGGAATAGTACGCCTTGCTCCTGACTCCGAGATCAGAACAAACAGAGTTTCATGCCTGGTGTAAGCTAAGAGCAATTATTCTTCCTGGACCGAGCTAAGAACCTGTCTACTGGTACTGACAGGTGATATGCAGATCCCACATTCAAAGCTCTTCCATTTTCAGGGTGGTTCCTAAATATGATGGTGCTTTTTTAACTTTTGCCTGTCACAATGCACAGGAGAGAGCTGTGCAGGTCAGTCAGTACTTAGTCTTATGGAAAATGATCAGTTAAGAGTCCAATAACCAGGACTTCCACACTGCTTGGTGCCTGTATGGGCAAGACCTCTCCGAAAGTCTGGCTGTGGACTTTATCAGTAAATGGGAAATACACAGATAACGGCACTAAAAGGAATTTGAGCAGCCGAAATCCGAGACGAGATGCCTCCCGCCCCACGCTTAACTGGGAACGGGCAGCGTCCCTGCGAGCTCCCGGCGCGGGGTGCCGGGGAGAGCAGAGCGATGTTTCCCGGCTCCGGCGGGACCCCCCGCGCAGGAGGCAGCGGCAGATGCCCGCCCTCGGCGGCTGCCCCGGCCCGGGCCCTCGGCGGGCGGTGCTGCAGCGGGGCCGGGCCGGGCTGGGCT
>VZRZ01004950.1:154341-185016 GCA_013398175.1 Climacteris rufus | reverse complement strand
CGGCTGCGGCGCTCAGAGCCGGCTCGGCAGCCGCCCGGGGCAGCGCAGCACAGCCGCGGCGCCGACCTTCCTGCGGAACCCGTGGGACAGCGGTGGCAGCAGCAGCATGACTTCGGCGGCGGTGGACATTTTGGGGCTGGGACTGGGCCTCCTGGGCTGGGTGGGGGTGATCCTGGCCTGCGGGTTGCCCATGTGGCAGGTGTCGGCCTTCATCGACGTGAACATCGTGGTGGCGCAGACAATCTGGGAAGGGCTGTGGATGAACTGCGTGGTGCAGAGCACGGGGCAGATGCAGTGCAAGGTGTACGACTCCATCCTGGCGCTGCCGCCCGAGGTGCAGGCGGGCCGGGCGCTCACCGTCGTCGTGGCACTGCTGGGGCTGGTGGCGCTGATGGTGACCGTGGTGGGCGCGCAGTGCACCAACTGCGTCCGGCCCGGCAAGATGAAGTCCCGCATCGTGATCGCCGGCGGGGCCATCTACATCCTCTGCGGGGTCCTGGTCCTCATCCCGCTCTGCTGGTTCGCCAACATCGTCATCAGCGACTTCTACGACCCCACCGTGCCGTCGTCCAAGAAGCGGGAGATGGGGGCCGCGCTCTACATCGGCTGGGCGGCCACGGCCCTGCTGCTCTTCGGGGGCTGCCTCATCTGCTGCTGCTCCTGCTCCCAGCGCGACGACACCTCCTTCCCCGTCAAGTACTCGGCGCCGCGGCGGCCCACGTCCAACGGCGAGTACGACAAGAAGAACTACGTCTGAGCGGGGCTGCCCCGCGGGGGCTCGGACACACGGCTGCGGGCCGGGGATGACTGCGGGGAGCTCCAACGCTCTCCTGCCTGGAGGCTCCTCTTAGCGGGGATCCCCGTGAAGCGGCGGCCCTAGGCAGGCCAGCGCCCCGNGCCCTCCGCGGCCGCCCAGAGCAGCCGAACCGCCGTCTCCCCGGCCCGGGGCGGCCAGGAGAACCGAGGAGCCCGGGCGAGTCACGGCGGCGTTTGCCGGGACGCCCCGTCCGGGCTTTGCCGCCGCCGCCTGCCCGCCCGGCTCCTGCCGCAGCTCCCGGCCCTTCCCCGGCGTTCCCGTGGACTTGTGAGTACCTTACCGCCCGCTGGTGCCGCTCGGGGCATCCCCTGGCTGGTGGGACCGGGCGTCGGGTGTGCACTATCGCCGAGGAGCAGCTTCCCATCTTCATCATCTCTCCCGAAAGGCTGCATCTGGCAGTCCCGCTGGAACTGATAAGGGGGTTTTTGATCTATTTGGGCAACTAAACTAGAGTTCCTGTCCAAAGCATGATGCTAACCTTGGTTCTTATCCTGCAGGCAGTAGCTGTTTGGTGAAAGTTATTTGACTTTCTTCAGTTGTTTCAGTCCCTCAGCGAAATATATTGGTCTGTGTGTATTTGAAATCTTGAAAGAGATTTCAGGTAGTTGCTGTCCTTTAGTAGAGTACAAATCGGATTACACTAGGTTGCCCCTTGAGGTTCTTCATCCCTTCTTCTTCAGCTTATGCTCTGTTTTTACTTGAATATGAACTCATTGCCAGAATTATTTGAGGACTAGATTAAGAATCTAGGAGATCATTCTATGTCCTGGCTCCAGCGGGGCCTCTTCTCCTCTCACCTGCGCTACAGGAGACTGGAAACATAAAAATTGCCCCAGATACTGATGGCTGGGGGGATGATGCCTTTGTGGCCTTTTTGCCAAGCCCTGCTTGCTGCCAATTTTGAAATGTGTGTTCAGTTGGACGTGCACTTGGTTGGCTCCCCACCATGATTTTGTTAACACGTGCTTTCCTTCATTTACCAAATCAAGCAAAAAATTGCTAGAAGAATTTTACCAAAAATATCTTGACTGAGACTTTATGCCAGCTGGTCAGGAGATGGCTGATCAGAAGTCGTCATGACCCTCACAGCTCTCAGCTCCTCCACATTGCCCTTGTAACACTCTGCAGACTGGAAGGAAAATGTTTTGGGCAACATAACTCTATTTTTCTGAGCTAAACACCTGCTGAACTTTGCCACAGCCAGAAATACTAGCTCACACTTCTGCATTTCACACCCCAGAGACAAACTTTTTTTAAGGGCGGGGTTAAGGGGATGGTGTGATACTCCTCCAGTCTATTACTTGTAAATCTACACAGGATTATGCTGCTGACTGTGGCAGCATCTGTATTACCATGAGGAGATTTCTGCCAGCACTTAGTGAGGAAATGTGCTGTTGATATTCCTCAGAGAGCAACGCAAGGACCTCATAGGTCCCTCACAATCCCACAGCAATACCGTGCACACCTGATCTGAGCATTAACTCTTACAGCTTTCTGATAACACCCAATTTATGGACCAACCATATCTGTGGGTCTGTGACAAATTTACATTGACTGTGTTCTTGCCTTGCTTAGCAAACTTAAAAACCCAGAAGTATCAACAGGTTTACAGGTCAGAGTGAGAGACTAAAGCCATGCCCCTGCAAATTTTCATGTTGAATATTGAGCACGATTTACCCTTTTGAAGATAACTGCTTTGATTTTGTAAACATAAATAGCAGGGTCTGAGTCCATCAGAGAATACAGAAGTGGAGCAATATGTCTACAACTAGTTTTGTTTATAAAGAGGTGCAGTTCTTATACTGTCTCCATTTAAATAGAAAATGTAATATTGTTATTATGATATGATATATAGTTCTGGTACAAGAATGAAATGTTCTGTATTTCATCATTGCAACTTTTTTAAAACAGTGTAACCTTGTAAACTGTAAATGTATTTAAAGGCATATATTTTTCAAGAAATCTACCAAAGTTGGCTTGTTATGTGGTTTGGTGCCTTAATTTGTTTAATGATTATTTTAAATGATAACATCCAACTGTATTTGTTACCCAGCCTGTAGGCACACACTTTGCTCAGCTCTCTGGTGTTTAGCAAATAAGTCCAGATATTAGCCCAAGTCCTGGACCTCTCTTTTGTCTCAAGTTAAAGAACTAAACCCCCAGTGCCAGACATGTCTGCATGTGTCTATCCAGTAGAGCCTTCAGAAGTGCTGCAGCATTTGGGGTCTGACCAAAAGATGGAATCTTTCTGGACAGTGCATCACTGGCGTTTCAAATCAAAACTGGTGTCTTCGGGAGAGGGAGGGAAACCCACACCTTAGAAGGGAATTTTTTTTTAACAAGCCACACTTCTTGTGTCAGGGCAGGGCTGGATCCTCTTATAACCAAAATCTGAAACAATTACACAGAGAGACCTCTTGGAAAAAGCTGGTGCTAACTGTGCTTGCACTACTGCACACAGCATCATCCTACCAAAACTGCAACTCATAGCTGAGCTCAGTGGGGCAGTGCCCAGCAATACTTGCAGGAAGTGGGGCCATTTAAAAAAGTATTTTTGTATTTAATCTCATCCTTCAGTATTCTTAGTTGTTGCCGTGCTTTAAAAGATAACCTGAGAGAACACTGTTAGTGATGTCACTGGCTTCAGGGTAAAAGTCTAAGTTGGTTTTTGCTATGATTTGTTTTCTAAGAACTGAGTTCTAGTCCTGAACTTAAAAACTTGGAAGTGCTCAGCATCAGGCCTGAACCTCATCCCAATGAACAGATAAATCTATAGCACTTGTTTACTATTTTTATTTTGTATTTATGATTTCGCATAAAAATAAAAACATGTAAACCAATCCCTGAACAGGGTCACTGTGTTTTGTGAAAGCCACTGCATTGCTGGGGCTCAGGAAGGTGGGGTGTGGTATCAGTGTCCAAAGGGAGAGGTTTACCTGGGCTGCCTTTGGGGAGGAGAGCTGGGTCACCCCTGGGGAAGAAGGAAGGGTTGCTCCTTTGCAGAGCAGGGTAGTCAGCATCTCAGCTCTCCACTGAAGCCTCAGACAAAAGAGAACAAGTAGCTGCAGTTGGTCTTGTGATGTGAGCACATTAGGAAGTGGAGTGTGAGTCTCAGCTATTTTGGGAACAGCTCTAAGCATGAAGCTTTTAAAGCTTTCAATTTCTACATGTTTTAACTGAAAGGAAAAAAATCCTGCTGCTTGGATCAACCCCAGCCTGACCTGATACCCTAATTCTTTCTGCCAACCATTTCTTTTTTTTTTTTTTTAAGTGCATTCAAACTGGGGAAAAACATTTTCACAGATGCAGCAGAACAGAACCTAAAAAAAAGCCCCTAAACCCAATAAAGACTGGTAAATACATATAGACTAAGTGCTAGTGGAGAAATTTGCCTAAGTTATATGACTGCCAGGGAGGGCACTGAATATTTTGCAGATTTTTTTTGAAAGATTTTCAAGCTTAGTTCTAACAAACTGTTGCTTTAAAAATGAAGAAAAAACATCTTCAAAGCCTTCATTTTGCAGCATTCTTGCCAGCTCGGTTGAGATTAACAAAAGCTCCTTGCCACCCTCCCATTGCTATGCACATGCTGAGCTGGAAAAAGGGTGTCTGTCGGCTTGGCCTTTGTCCTGCTAAACGAACCATTTCATAGTTATGAATTTGGAAGTAACCTGCAGTTCATACCCTGCAAATCTGGTTAGATCCTGTCTGTGCAAAGAAGGGAAATGCACCAGGCAGAGGGAAAAGGAAGCTCAATCAGTCACGTTTGCTGCAGGATGTTTAAGGAAATATTTCCTTTTCCTGTACAAAGATGTTTGTTGGGCATCTGCTCTTTGGAACATACTAAAACATTTTACTCTTGAAGTGAGAAAGCAGTGTAACCTCAGACTTTTATTTATAGTCTATTCTCTGATCAAATATTATGCAAGGAATTTATTCTTTTTCATTGGCCATCTTTCAAACCCCAAATGCAGGTCTCCTCCAGCTGAGACTAATCCATATATATGTAATGCTAAAAGAGAGTCCTGCCTGTCAGAAGCCATATGCCACATGTAAGTGCCATATTCATGCATATATTCCACAATATATCAATGCAGTATTCAGCATCAGATGGTACCCACAATGCATCCCTTTTTGTGTGTGCACTGAAGAAGAAAATCATTAATTAAGTACAGGTGTTTGAGGATTTGCTTTTATAAGTCTGCTTGGTAAGACACAGCGAATATTCCTGCTGTATTGGATTAATTGGGAAAGAGCAGGTGAATTCTCTTTTCAGGTCAAATACTGCATTTGTTTTACTCATTGTGATTGTGCTAGGACATATCATTCCAAAAGCAAAGCCTCAAGAGGGTCTTATATTTATATTTTGGCTGTGATTGACTTCTGTCATTCTTTTTTTGATCAGACCTTTGTTTGTGTCTCTGTGTGTGTTTGTGACTGCTCCAGACTGTTCCTTGCTGACTCCCTGCTCTCTGTCTAGAAAACCCCTTCTTCTTCCTACTACAACCTTCAATTAAAAGGAGAACTTCAACCACTGTGTCACTGATAAAACCTCCCATGGCAACAGTGAAGGCTTTACAGTTGCTTGGATACACAAGCCCTGCTTCACCTTTTCTTTTTCTTAAACACAGATTGAGACATCATGAACCAATTTAACAGTGTCCTTTGTCTGTGGCATTTTAGGATTTTGTTTACAACACTGAGGTTGCCCCTCCTTCCAAAGCTGATCATGTGGATTCAAAGCAAAATCTGGCAGAGACAGGTAGGGAGTGCAAGGACTCAACGTGGAAACACAAGTGTAACACTGAGGGCATTGCCCAGGGCTCGTGCCAGTCCTCTCACCATGCTTGAGTCCAACTGCACCCTGGCCACTCATCTGTGGCCCTGAGATAGAGCTTTGCCTCTCTGAAACTGGCACCTATGCTTTGGGTTGCTGATCACTGTACCCAAAAAAGCTCAGGATAATGGGGGATCATATCACACAAACTTCACTGCTCAAAATGTGCAAATACTCCTCAGCATCAGAGTCTGGTATAAAAGTGATACAGGAAAATGAATACATGAATGAGCCTGGATGTTAGCCATCCTGACTGGAATTGACTGAACTACTGGCTTTGGTTTTTTGATTTGAGAACAATAGAATTATACAGCATAGGAAACTGTACATACAGCACTGGTTAAGCAAAAGAAGAATGATCCTTGAAACTACTATCCAGCTGTTCTGGTCTCAGTCTACAAAAGGAAAAAAAAGGGAAAAGGCCCCACACCACAACCCACAGTCTTTGCAACAAGGCACACAAATCTCATTACATTAATGATGGAAAGGACAAGATCACCTCTGACACCCAGTACAAAACAGTACTAAAGGACTTTGACCAAATAGAAAACCAGGCAGAAAATAAAATAAAATTCATCTTTTTACTCTGATCCTCCTTAGAGCATCTTGAATGGCAAAAGCCACTCACATCAACTAAATCCCTGCAGCAGCTGGCAGGGTATTCATAGCAGGTACAAGGTGTTCCTGAAGCCCAGCTGATGTGTCATCCACACGAATTACTATTTCTTTTGTTAAAAATGGCCTCAGTTTAGGCAGGATGAAGTGCCTCAGTGCTATTATGTGCAGCAATAGTGGTGGATCCATTCCTTGCTACACCTCAGCCCCAAATCCAGGGATGTTCCCTTCTGGTGGATCCTCCAGGCTGCACCAGCCAGGCAGAGAGTTTGCATGACCCAGGGAGGTGCTCTGGTGTACACAAACATAACAGACGAGATGAAGCCTGTTCATATTTATTTACAGTGGAGAACAAAAGTAAATATTTAAAATAGCTGATTTTTCCAGGCAAACAACAGACAACCTTCTCAAAAGTGACTCTGATCCAGTGAGCAAGCTGTGAGCTCTATGCCAGCTGTATCACCCTCTGCAGCACTCATTTCTGGCTACATCCTCCAGGAAGGCAAGTTACACGTGTGCACAGTTTAGGTCTTACACCTTCTAGCACCAGCTCTGCTGGCTGTGGAATGTTTTTTTCCGTTAAAACAAGAGGAAGATTTCCATGGGTTGAACAAATGCACTAAAAGCTAGGAGATGCACAAAACCAGATCCTACAACAACAATTTTAATCTGGTAGCAATAGTTTGCCATGTTAAATGCACTTTGGGTTTCAGCTGTGTCTGTTCCTAAAGTTTCAACCAAGCAGGTTAGCTGACAGAGCTCAGAGTGACATTCCTCTTGATCCCAGGCCAGGTACTATGACAATTAATCTAACCATCTGTGGGTACTTCTGGGCTCTGTTCCCACTCTCAAACACATTCTGAGCTGGATCGATTCCCTTCTGTTACACTCATACATAACTCATTAGCATTAACTGTGTTTGTTATCAGAACACTTCCACAGAAGGTTGAACCTTAAGAGAATTTAGGCTCGGGCACAAAAGATCACTCAGAAAAGAAAAATAGGCACTGCCTGACAAGAACATATGTGAAATCTCAAAATGGTACAATTCAGTTTCAATATACCTTCACATGTTTGAAGGATGGGGGCAAAAAAACAAAAATCACAATTCTTATCAGCTCTAACAAGTGCCTAGCACGGCAGAATTCTTGCACTGTGTATATTTTTAGATTACTATTCCAGTTATAATGTTCTGTCCTTACTGTATATCTTTTGTTAGAATTAGGATATCTGCTGCAGCAGCCTGGATAACCTTTAGCCTGAGCTACAAAACCTTTACCAGTTTCCAATTATAACAGCAATCTTTCATTCTATAATACAAATAAACCCAAGTGTTATCTCAACACAGAAGACTCACATGAATACCCAATGACTGCAGAATGATTTCACCATTTTTTTCCTCTATAATTTCCTGCTATTATTTCATTGGAAGTGACTGCCAAGATCCAAGCAACATAATACATTTCTCTGTTTACATCTATTTTATTTTTGTTATGGTGTTGACATTTAAAAATGTTGACATGCAAGAGGAGTTTTAAAAATTTAACATCTACTTGGAATCCATTATGTTCTTGAACCTTTAAATCATTTTTAGGCTGTCCCATTTTCTCCTGATTTTCTTGACTTGTCCAGCAGAGAATATCTATGCACCCAAATACCTGCCAATTTTATGGCCAATCTTAATTCCCACAGCTTGTGCCATGGAAGAGGAGCTTCTATTGTTCAAAAAGGTATGAGACATTAATGTCCCTTTTCAGATATATGAAACTAGTTTCCCCATAAATATAGACTTTGTCTGCTGTAACAATGTGGATTGAGCAGCAGTTTGGAGAAAGAGATAGTTCCATCAGGTGGGTTAGGTAGAAACTAAACAAATGCATCATTAAAGCAGTTATTCTGCAACTGTAGATACTGGATACTCCCAGAAGCCAATATCATACTAAGACTCTGGGGGTAAAATGCTGCTGTTAGGATAATATTAAAAGAGACTTCTTGTCTACCTGGGGTTATTAATGACCACAACTATTTAAGACATCCATATCATGGTTATAGTGTCCCTCCTCAAAGGAAAGCTATTATCCATGGCATCCTGCCCAGATTCCTGCAGAGCTGATTACATTCTTGAGAACCTGCACTTTTAGTTCAGTACAGCAACTCTGACTTCATACCTGGATGCTGTATGGGCTCATTTCACACTCTGGACCTCTTACTGAGACATGTCCTAAAGGTTGATCATCAGTGCTGGGAAGACCAATGCCTTTTTTTCCTGCCTCTCCCACAAGGTTGTAGATTTTTTTGCTTGCTGCCTGCAGAATGTATTCACAGCCTTGCAGAAATGGCCTCTGGCAGACTGCAATGCAAGTATTGAACTCCACTGGTGTGTAGAAAACAAGCCCACATCAAAGGCAGGGTGGGAGGGGGTGGTAAATGGTAAGGCAGAGTTTTTTCCCCTTGATAGAGTTACTGAAGTCTGAGTCATGTCACAATATGAAATTGAGAATTTCAGTTTTAGTACCTCTTGCTACACAGGAATCTGGACTGTGAAGGAAAGGACAACTGCAATCCTTCTCCTGAACCTAAATGTTTTAGGTCTGTCCTGCCCTCATAACCTGGGCAGACGGGATGTAGGAGCATTTAAACTGGTGAGAAACTTCACTTTGTGACCTTGCAAGTAAGTCTGAATCAAACAGAAGGGTCTTAACTCAGAGGAAGAAAAAGGAAAGACATAATTAAAGTCCTTTATAATGAGCAAAGGTGGGGTAAGACCCCACCCTGCTGTAGGCACCAAACTGGGTGTCTGAGGCAACAGTGAAAGTACAGACACTGTACAATGACAAACAGTTCACAGGAATGAGAGTCTGGAAACGGAAATGGACTTATCCAGGGCAGAAACAAAAATTAAAGAGCTCAATTAACTTAAAATGTAAGGGTAGAACCAAAATTAATTTGGTTTCAGATTGCACCCAAGTTGAAGGTACAATAGGAAAGGATTTTTTTCAACAGATTAGAAAAAACACATATAACACATGTGTAGGTAAGCTCTGGAGTGTCCTGGACAGTGAGAGGGCTTCAAAACTGATCTCAGCAAGGTACAAGCTTTTTTGTTCTAAAAACAAAAGGAGAGAACTAATATGAGTGATTGGATACTGGATAAAAATCAGCACAAGTTACTAAATATAAAGGCATGAGATGAGACTTGATACTGCTTAGCTAATCACTAATTAATCTGTCACAGTAATGTCCTTTGGGGTCTGCCTGTCCATGTGAACGAGGTGCTATCTAACATCCACCCCGATGAAGGAAGAAGGTGAGGCAAAGAGGAAATAAAAAGTTTAATGAAATAAAAGACCACAAAAATGTGCTGAATAACAAAAAAATGAGGGGTCATCACATTTTTTCCCTAAGGCCTGTAATCAGGGAGGAGGAGGAGTAGCAGTGATTCTTAAGTAGTTTCTGCCAAGTCAGTGCAGTACTCTTGGAGCCATGCACTGTATTTGTATCTTTGAAAGGCTCAGACAAGAAACCCTTTCTAAAAAGGAATCATTTATTGGTTATTTGGAGACAATGGAAGAGATGGGTAAGCAGATATATACATCCATGGAGACTTGTCAGAATGGGATATTAGCCAAGAACACAAACAGTATCTACATTTACTGGCAAAAATTCCCCATGAAAAAGCAGAGAGTTGAGTTTATTAGATAATACAACGAAAAAAATAAAAGAAGAGAAGTTATTAAGACAAACAATGTTGGCATCAGCTTCTAACCATGCCAAGAAGATTGTGTTGGCTCCTATCACCTATTTGTGGAATGAGATGAGGGTTTTCAGACTGGGTAGATGACCCCTGTGCAGCTGTGCTCCATTTCATTCCCCCTTTTGTTGCAGAGACAGTTTAGTGGGACACACTCCCATATCCTATTCCCTTTCCTTGGTTATTCACAGCAGAACCTTTCACTCAGCATTGCTAATAGCACCATGTAGTGCTGTCCTTTCAGGAAATGCCTGGCTGTATTCACTGCTAAATCAAGCAGGAGTCGTGCTGGCAATTCAAGGAACACCTCATCAGAGGGGAAAAAAGCAATTGCTGCTGAGCTATTGTTTTCCATTTCATTTCACACACTCAAAGGGCTCTGGCGACCACCCAGTGGGTGCCCTGAAATACAGATTCCAAGACACCTTCCTGAGCTAGAAAGGCAAACCGGATTTACTGCTTACCCTCTATTGTTACTCAGTCTCTCTTTTCCTCTTAGTTCTTTATTTTCTATTTTTGTACTTCACCCTGTCATTTTCAGTCCTTTTCAGGTCCCCTTCTCAGCTTTGTACGCACCAGTTGGAAAGCTCTGTCCCTTTGACACAGTGTGCTATGCTCAGGGAGTTTATTGAGGGGATATTCTACAACAGGAGCCAGCAATTCAGTGTGAGTCAGAAAAATGAGTCAGAATTCAGTAGCTTTTGCAAGGAAAAAGTCTCATAAAAAGGATATGTTCATTAAGTTATTGTTTTAACTACTCTGCCCTTAACACTGCTATCAGCTAATCTATTTACATGGCTACACTGCAAGTGGAACCAGCTGAAACAACAATACTCTTCCCCTTCTTCATGTTCATGAAGCAGGACACACTGGATTTGCAAAGCAGGTAACCAAATCCAACACCCATGTATGCTGTTTTTGTGGGTGTGAACAAACTGCAGCCCAATAACAGGATAAAGAAACCTAAACACTGGAGGGAGATTCAGCCCTTTGGTAGGAAGAATGGGAGGCAGTTTAGCTTAACATTAGAGGCAGATAACACATAGGCAGAAAAATCTCACAAGGAGCAAAAACGGGCAGGCAGAGAGGGAAACTGCAGGATGGTTGGGCTTTTCCTCAGAATGTTTCAGGGGGACAGTATTTCCCTCCCTAGAACAGACATGTCTGGGAAATTCCACAAGTGCTTTACAACGTGTGCATAGAGGTCTTTAAAGGATTGTGCTTAATTTTTCAAAGTGCAACTTTTACACAGTCCAGAAATGGTGCTGTTCTGATAGCACACGCCTGCAGGGCCATTAACCCTAGACAGTAATGCATTTTACTGACAACAGGCATAAATAATGAAGAGCCTGACAGGCTTTGGACTTTTTAAGTAGAAAATGTTTTCAGCCATGAAGATTTTGGCAAGTGAGAAAGTAAAACTTGCAGTGACAGATAATGCCTTTAATGTCTAAAACTTCCTGAGGAAGATAACACGATTGGTGTTGAACTGGTCTGGTACAAGTAATAATACCTGAATCCTCAATTATAGATGAAAGTGGATTGCTGGAAATCTGGATGTATCTGAAAACTAGATATTGATTTAACCTAGCAAGCAATGAACATGTAATTGAGGCAAACATGGACAGTGTAAATGCACTAAACAACCTCTGGCTCTGTTTAGAAAGCAATTATTTGAGCAGTGCAGTGTGTGCAGTGGCACATCCCCAATTGCACACCATGAAACACCACAGTTCTCAGCTACATTATCAGCTTGCAGAATTATATTACAGCACAAGTTCTGCAACAGTTGAGATCTTGTTTCCATTGTAGGGCAACAGCTTTTCAAATTTGAAATCACATAAACCAAAGCTCCCAAGACAGTCTGCCCCACCATGAATTATTAGCTGGACATAGCCAAATGCTCTTCTGAGTTTCTCTGAACCTGGCAGTTACCACTGGAAAAGTCCAAAGGAAATCTGTTGGGAGAACATTTTAAAATTTTATTTTAATTTATTAATTTTAACAGCTTCCATATAACAAAGCTTCCAAGTAACAAAGCCACTTCCAGTTAAGAGACTTCCTCAAAGGAAGCACAGCAGCCTCAGGAAAAGATTTATAATGCTAATTTTTTAAAAGATGAATGTCATCCTGTACAATAGGGAGAGGAAATGTTGGTCAGTGCAAGTGTCTGAGAAGAGGAACTCAGCAGGGTTCCAAGAAGATCATCTCAGACCTCAGAGCTCGATCCAGTACGTTACTGTTCATAAAATGTTTGGTGGGCATAAACCACATGGTCTGACACAGATCAAGAATAACAGACTTTTTAAAGGCAGATTCTTCACCATCTCTTTAGATCTTTGTCCTGAAAATTGCCCTATCCCTAAACCTGTGACCTTTCAGGTGATCTATATGTGATAACAGTAACAGCAGATTCAAACCAACACTATCTTAAAAGGATCAATAGCTTCTCACCATCATGCCTTAAAGCAGAAAAATTCAAAATATTTGTAAAGTAGGAAAGCATTGTAAGGTAAATTGCTACCTCCTAATATAGAAAATACTCAGTGCTGATTAAACCTATTTAGGCATTGTTTTAAAAATACAGACCAGATCTCTTAGAGAAATGACTAGAGCAGGATCTTTGCTTCTTTAAATGTAATGTACTGTTTATTCCCCCCTCTCCTGAAATGCTTTATTAGAACAGTCTCACCAAAAAGGAGATTTTCCCAAGCCACAGAAGAGTCATGCCCTTCTCTCCACCTTCACTTATCCCAGTCTGCATCAATTTGAAAATTAACTTATTTGGAGACAAGATTATTTTTCCTTTCAGTTCTGCAATGCCATGTGTAACACCATTTAGAAATATTTAGGAATGCAACAACCCTTTAAAAAGAGCTACATCTTCAAATATTCAGGCAGACTGCTGAGGACAAACAGTTGCCACCAGACAGCATGAGAACCTGACACTTATTCTTGTTATTTGAGTCCTGAATTACTATACTGACCACAACAGTGTTTAAAGAAAACACCACTTTACATGGTCCCTCCTTAAAGGCTACTGATCCAGCCAGACTTTCAGATCACACAACAGATCATTATTAATTATATACTTATTTCAGGAGCCCCTGGGTCACTTCTTTCAGCAAAGAAAAACATACGAAGAGCTGACTGTCCCTGTGAATTCTTTCCAATTCAATGGCAGGTACCTCTGATTTTCCACTGACATGCTGCAAATGAATGATTAAATGAAAGGGAATTCCACTGAGCTAAACAGTGGAAAGAGACACCAACACCACAGGGACTGGAAACACAGACCAGCTGCAGCAATGAGAAGAGGTGACTCTAAGTGCTTCATCCAGTTAAAAAGACAGCACCCTTTTGTTGTAAGACAGTATTATCTCTTTTGCAAAGGCCAGAAAGGTATCATCTCAGTTAAAGCTGGTTTTGAAAAGAAAACAAAGGACCCAGACTATCATGGTGCTTGACTAACACAGGCAACCTAGTTATTAACATGAAGGAATACCCAGAGAAGTCATCTACAGTTCTTAAGCAAAGACCTCAGAGAAGAACTGGGGAACTGGGGAATAAAAAAATCCCCAGATCTCTTAATAAAATAAACCCAGATCCAGCACTGGAAGGACCTGTGTTGTGATACAGCTTGTGTATACATTTTACCTTCATTTAGTTTATGAGGTATTATTAGGCTTGCCCATAAATTCCTATGGGCTTGATTCTAAGTCTGATTTAAGAATGACTTCTGAACCTTCAGCTCATTGAGAATAGCATGCATCAGCAACTCTGCTAAATGCTTGTTGTGCTATCAAATTCCCAGACAACTCTTTCTCATTACTGAGATCTTAGATACACAGCACACTAGCAGACAGCAAGTCAAGGTGACACATGCCAGGAGAACAACCCAGCAGCCACAACTGCCTTGAAGGGGCAGAGGAAGTCAAAATTCTCCTATCACACAGCAGCAGTGAGTGGGAAACCCACATTCTCTGCCCTGTCAGCCCCAGGGATGTCAAGAGTTTGTGTACAATGGAGTAAAGGATCTCTTGCCTACTTTCAACATATTTGAGCTTTGATGCTTCTCTGATTCTGCCACCTTCTCAATGACAAAAGTCAAAACTCAAATGCTTTAAAAGAATGGGAGTCCAGGCTGAAATAAAAGCTCACATAATTTTCTTTCCCTAGTGAATGTTCTGCAATATTTCCTGCTAAGAAAGTGTTTATAACCCAAATGCTTGTACATAAAGGTGGCATTTTCAAGCTCCACCCTGGGCAGCACATTTTTTAGTTCTTGAATCTGATCCAAGGGAACTTTCAGTACCACCTTGAAGCCAACAATGGTGCACGAGAGCCAAGAGGGACTTCAATTTTTCCATTTAGAGAAACAAACATTTCACTGCTTTCTTTCCCTCAAGCCAGACTTACTCACAAAGGAGCTTTCAGAGGAAAGTTTTCAGGAATATTCCTTCTATGAGGGAATCAAAACCATCAAAACCATTGTGACTGATGGACGTACACATAAAATCAACAATCAAATGATGCTGTTCATTGCCTTGAGAAGAGTCCTGGAGTTTTATGTTTTGATTCCTCCTTAGCTGTAATTACTTCATTTCCCTTTTAATAAATACTGCTCTGTACTACTCCCCTCTTTACAAATTAGCACACCCTGAGTGGTCAATTCAACTCAACAAAACCATCTTCAAAGAACTCCCATACAAAAGAGATTGATTTTAAAACTTCCTCTTTTGGACATTAAAACCGAGGTACTCCAGACTAGTGGGGAGAATGATGTAAAGTTTTATTTATCTTGTATTTCTGGACAGGTGAGGACTGAAACTGCTGTCGTGAAAACAGGAGTGGAAAAAGTGAAACTGAAGCATAAATGGTGTCAGACATGACAATTCTAAGGTACTTTTCCTGCCTGTGTTCTCTAGAGTACACTGTATTTAACTGAACAATCAACAGCTCTCCTACAAACCATTCAGCATTTTAAGACTGCAGTGGCTCCCTCAGATCCTATCAGTTTTACAAGTGATAATTTCTATCTACCAATATAAACTCAAATTGCTGATAGAGCAGATAAAAACATCAGATTCTGAAACGGCTCTGATTTATTGCTTCTGCCATAAAAGCAGAGCAGTAGGCTCTGAGGGAGTAGTCACAATGAATAATGGGAAGGAATAACAGATACTGTAGCTAAATTTGTTGTGGCTCATGAACTAGAGCCCATATTGTTGTAGTATCAACTGTATTTTCATCTAAGTGCCAAAGCATAAAAGACTGATGATAGACGTGCATACTCCTGTACATCAAGGCAAAATCCTCTAATATGTCCCAATGCTCTGCACAGGAATATTTTCTATCCCTTACAGTAAAAGCTTTTACAATAGCAAGTAAAAATAATGAATATTTACAAAAAAATTTGTTTAGAAATCATTACACAGTTGAACTTCCTTTAACAAGAACAAAGACAATATAAACAATAATTTTCCCCCAAAAAATCAGTTCTAAACTTGCAAACAGAATCTTTTTTTTATTTTACCATTAAGTTCTTTCAATGTTTTTGCCTTCTTATGTCACCGAGTGATCAGAATTTACTCTTTCCATACACTTATGCATCATGCATGATGTGGTGGAGAGTCTGGATTTTTTTCTTCTTATATTTTTTCTTACTACCAGTCTTTCAGCACAGCAGACTAACTGTGCTCTTGCTTTGACTTGGAAAAATATCTGCCAGTGAACAGACTGGTTTCTGCATTGATGAGTGTAAAGTGATGGATATGGAAGAAAAAAAAAAACAACTATTTGGACCTTTAAGGGTCATGTCATGAGTGAGGTGCTGGGGTCACACCAGCCAGATCAATGCACAGGAGCTGCCACAAGGGCAAAGGGAGTGCTCAGAATTATTAAAGAGAGGGAGGGAGAAAACCATCAACACTATTCCACTGTTCCATAGAGCTGCAGGTTTTCACACAATATCTAGCTATGGTGCAGATCTACTCACCACAAAGCACTGCACAGGCTAGGATTTTGCAAGGATCCAGGAAGAAGTTCATCCACATTCCCAGATAACTCCTGACAGTGACCAAGCACACCTGGCTCAGGGTGTCCTTGAGCACAAGGACTGGGAGAGCACTTGTTTGTACCTGGAAGGAAGCAGCACATGCAACTGCTTTGTTTCTCTACTCTTCCCCAGCACCTGCTTTTGACATCAGGGAGCCAAGCCACTGACTAAAGCCCGCTGGCCTCCCCCTGTGGCTGATATTGCCATGGTCAAAGTGGCACAGACCCTGTAGCTCTTTCATACAAGGAAGCTGTAATATTCCTTAATTTTCCTTTGTTTTTTTTCCCCTAAAGAGAAATGGTAAAGGAGGTAAGAAGTAATTCTTACCCACTATGCAACCTTGACATTGGTAAGTACAAGTCTATTAAGTCACCACAGTTCTTTGTTGGAGAGGGATTCGCTTCAATTCCAAGCAAATCAGGTCCTTACTGTGCAATTTCAATTCTGTTTAAATTTATAACCCCATAAAAAAACCAGCCATGAATCACCGAGCAGGAATGGTATAAAACTGCTTGTTCAGCTGCTACAGTACTTTGGTATTTAAGGATTTTAATTATTTTATTTTGTTAAAAAAGCCTAAAACATTTTAAAGGATTTGTTTTATACTGCTATTGTTCTCAGATTAGCAGCAGCAGAAATATTTAAAGAACTGATTAGGAGGCTGCTATTACAGCAAGCAAACACATTGGAAGAGTTACTGCAGCTTCAATATAATCCTGAGGGAATGTTTCTATTTGCATGCAGACAGGGCTACGTGGAATATGATTGTACATTTGAAAAGCTAAGTTGATTTCTTAGTGCTCTATTTATTTTTAAATGGCTCATTAGAGCCACAATTTCTGTCTGGGATAATCAATCAAAAGCATAATTATCTCTTCATGCAGAGATGTCAAGAGTTCTTGTCATGGAGCCTCTCTCTGTTCAACACTTCCCTGTAAGAAGGGACAATTTTACCCAACCTACAAAAGTTTCAATGGACCACTCAAACCACCAAGCTACTGCTGCTGAATGAAACTGCTCCACAATTTCCTTATTCAGTGATTCTCCAAGTAGCATTAACATATTAATCTACAAACTACACAAGGAGCATCAGATTCTATTGCTCACATTGTAAAATGCTGAGGGTAGAGGAAAAGAACCATGAAAACCAACCCCCAAACAAGAAGAAAAAGGTAATGGTTTGCTCAGGTACCCTTCAAAACTATTCCATGTATTGAAAACATAGCACTAAATGTAACTAAGATACATACTAATTAAACTGTCATGATATATGCCCTTGCTTTTGATGCATTTTTTTCCCATCTAAAAGTTTTGTACAGGGAGAAAATTGGGAATTTAGTTGTTTAGATTTCCTGATAGGTGGCCACTGAACCATGACTCAGAGATTCAGGATATGTGAGGGCTTTTATGCATTTACTGAGCACACTGTGCAAGTGAACACTCACTTTTACCCAGCACACATAATTCATTCCATATACACTGAAATACACTGTGTTTACATTGAAGGACATTCTATTTATCTTTTTCTCTGATATTTACATCTAGAAGCATGAAAGTCCTAAATATATGACAGGTTTGAACTACAGTCATTAAGTGTTGTGAAAATGGCAGCAATTCTTTTGTGATAAATGAATTTCCTACATTTATCTTAAATGTTAACTCAGTAATTCACAACTGAAAGATAAAGTGAAAATATTTAGAAGTGCACTCTAGTGTCAGATAGGCTCCTACCTTTTACATATTAATTGGCCTGGCACTATCAGTGTTCAAAAGACAGCAGAAACTTCTGTGTTTCCTTTTCCAGAGACCTAAAGCACAATAAGGTACTTCAGAAAAGTGACAGAATTACTGTATGCTGTGTAAAACCCAAAGTGTGCAGGTAAGGGGGAATATGAAGGTCAATACTGCCTAGTAAACATGCAAAAGAAAAAGGCAGCATTGCTTTATTTTAGGAAGCACAAGGTTTGGCCATCCCAGCTTGGCACAGGGACTTTACTCAGATGACAACATACAAAAAACTTAAAAATCACTTTTGTTTGGACAAAAATAGATAGTTTAATTAGGTTTCTGTTGGCTACATTTAAATCCCATTTAATATTAAATTAATCTGTATTAAAATATGTACAATGAATGGTATGATACATAACCTCTATATATTTGTCATAATACATGAAAACATTGAAATCACAGTGAATTCAAGCAAACAATGCAAGTAGAAAAGAATTCCAAATGTACAAATATACACACCCACCAATGCACAGCAGGTTAAGGCCAACAAGCCATTTCAGATGACCAAAGTAAAATGAAAGCTGTTATGGAACAGGATAAGCTACTCTGTCAATATTTACAGTGCTACAGTCTACACAGAATTATCATAGTATTTCAGACTCCTTCCAGGAAAATTTTTCCCAATGTCAAGCTACAAGTGACAATACAGTATCCCAATGCATGACTAAAAAGGCTTTATTGACACTGGCATTCCCCAGATTCTTCATTTGGTATTTGGCAGTTACTCAGTATTTGGATTTTAAAAGTCCTAAAATATTAAAATTCATCTCACAAAAGAAGTCTTTCAATTAAACTACAAGACTTCAACCTGGCAGTACTAAAAAACAATTTCAACAGTCTAGAACTTCAAGTAGAGTTTAAAATAGTTTGTTTAAAACAATAAAAAGCATTCAAGATTTTAAAATCACATTTGAATGGGAATATAAATATGGAACTTCAAAACCTATTTTTTGCTATCAGTCAACAATTAAACATCACAAGAGCATGTCACTAATAAAAGCAGGTTTGACAAATAAAAATCCGATGTACAAATACCAGGTGACAGCTTTTGCCATTATGAGGGTGGGATGTTTAGAAAAAGAAGTGTTCAATATCTCTGTACTGAGAACAAAATCCTTTTGACTCCCAAAAGGCACAGAAACATCAGTCCAGGCCTATGGCAGTATGTCAGATAAATCAAGATACACCACAACTGCAGCACCACGAACTTTGGAACATCCAAAATAATTTCAGAGGCTCTCATCCTCAGCTTCCAGCACAAGGAGCCAAAAGGCACCACTGTGTAACAAGGGCAGAAGACAAAAGAAAGCAATCAGTAGTCAAAGTGTTAAGAAAGCAACAAATGGATGTAGAAATCTTGTAAGCCATGCACGACTCTGCTGTCTAACAAGCAGCTCTAAACTAGTGTGAAGCTAATTGTCCCAAGTACAAATGAAGTATTATATCCCCATCTCTATTCCAGATAAAAACTACACACTAACATAGGCTACAACCCTCATGCTGGGAAAGCAAAATGCAAATTCTGCACTAACATCAAAGCCAGTGGCACTGCTGTGGCCAGAATTCCATCCTGAGCTCAAACAAATCACCAGAATTACACTCTGTCAATAAGAGAGTGTAAGCTACAATTGGCTAATACCACTATTTCACTCACAAAACAAATGGATGCTCCTTTTTCACCCCAAATTAAAAAGCTACAAAAAGTTAAGAACAGTGAAAGAGAAGCTCATGGATGACAAAACTTAAATAAATCTCTTAAGGGGAAAAAATCTTGCTTGTACATTGTCTGCCTCCTCCAAAGAAAAACAATTGTCTTTATAATAAACTCTTAGCTTCAATTTATATTTTCACTTAAATTTGCCACATTTTCTTAAAACATTCTACAGATAGTAACAGGTTACTTGATTTGTAATATTTTTTAAATTAATCCTCCTTATCGTGTCTTACCTTTAGGACAAGAGAGAAATGAGTGCATCCAGAAATTTGCTCCGATCTTCTGTTTTCAATTCAATTACTAAAATATGAAATATTTTATTTCAGGATGCAAATAACTGAACAATGTACCAGCTGTCACATTTGAAGAATAATTCTGAGCATACTAATTTATATTCTGATTCAACTTTAAGAAGGAAAAGGTATTTATTTGGACAAAATGCAAAGGACATGGTTTATTTTGTGCTTAGAGTTTAGCAAACTGATTTCTCGGTGCTCACTATGCAATACAGCAGCCACTTCTTATGTCTAAGGGTATTTCTCTGTATGCACAACACGCACAGATAAATATAGATTGTTAAAAAAACCCTGTCTCTTTTTTAAGCATGTACAAGACGGGCAGATTTCACTGTATAAGTGTCTCATCAATACCACGCTTGGTCTGGCTGCTAAATATAAAGCCCTAACAGATAACCTCAGAGATTGCAGACTGAAAACCGGCACTGCATGCAGAATGTAGATTGTCTCCAAAAGATAAGCTCGGTAGTTTCTGGTGCCCGAGGGAGGCCGAGCAATCCCTCGGGCTGCGTTTACAGCAAGGCCCCGCACCAGCACCGCCCCCTGCGGGCCCGCGCTACTCACTGGACATCTCGAAGTGGTTGTGCAGCGTCCGGGAGTTGGTGCTGTCCGCAGCCTTCTCAAAGGCCCTCCCACACAAGCTGGAACACAAATGAGCGTCACGTAAGAGGTGGAAACGGCTTCCAGATGTTTTTTCAGGTGCTGCGTATTCAACACACGTCTCACTTATTCATGTGCAAAACTCTTTACATTGGAGGCTTTTAGAAATGAAGTCATGGGCCATATAGTGAACTATTTCCCTCTTTTGAGAGGCAAGAATAAAACCAACTTTCAAAGAAGGTCTTGAAGATCTGTACTCTCTCTCCAAGTATCTCATGCACATGGTATGCAAAAGGTGTGTTTTTGGGAGGGATTCAATTCAAATCAACATAATCAGTGTTAAATAGGTACAGGAAAGATATATTTGTTTCAGAGACAGGTTTAGTAAGAACTTCTAAAAACTGTGCTTACTTCTTTTTGTCTGAGCTTTCTGTCTCTGGAGGAATCCCCACCATGATCACGGTTCCCTGTTCCACGTCCATGGGTGCAGCCATGACCAGGGGCAGCAGCTTACAACGTTTGTTTTTGGTCTGCAAGTCAGAAAGCCTCTTTGTTAGGCAAGGCTCAGGAAGCAATTCAGTGTCAGCTCTCCATGTGAGATTGTAATTACAGCTATTACACAGTCCAACAGAGGGTGGTTTTCTTTACATGATCTCTTAATCCACTTCTTCCTTACAGTAAAAGTCACTTTAAGGACCAAAAGAAGTTTCAGTGATGTGCTCCCTCAAAACGTACAAAATTACACAAAGATTTAGATTGTAATTATCTTAGTAATGAAAACTGAGTGCTATGAAGTCTCATCATAGGTATCTGTAGGTATGTTTCCTAGAGCAGAATTCACAAATATGCTAAAATCATCCAATCAATTAACAGAAAAAATTATTAAAATATTTATATAACACTTATAATAATCAACTGTAAGTATCTGACAGAGTAATAACTACTACACTGGCCAGAAGTTTGTGAGTCAAAAGATTTTGATTTACTTACAGAGCAAACGAATGATTTGAGCAAGTATTTACTAAGCAGGCACAGAGACACTGGTTTGGAAAACAGTTTCACATCTGGTGTGCCCTAGGAAAAGAAGAATTATTTCAATTACAATCCAAGATGATTCTTACACTTACTTAATTTCATTGTCTACTGACAAGCCTAGAAGTTGTGTGTAGCTCATAGAACACCAATAAGAACCATTACAATACAGGAGTTTGAGCTCATCCAACTTTGCAGTGAAGCCCTCTCCCCTTTGTAAGGGCTGATTCTGCCTTTGGGAAGTTCAGAGCAGGTGTCAATATCGACCCATCAGAGACAGCACAGTATAGAGAAATAGGCTCTTTCTTACAGAGAAATTCTTACTGTGCCAAGCAGTTAAGAATTAACAGCATTATCCCAGGATGACACAGCCAAAAAGGAGAGTCAAATGAGAAGCCAAATGTAGAATTCTGACCTCCATGAGGGAGCAATAGAGAAATGGCCCCTGAGAAATGACAAGGTTGGTGCAAATACAGCTGGCCACTGTCTGCTGAATGGCTCGTAGCTGCTTTTTGGCTAGGTCCAGCCCTTGGTGCAGCTTGTCCAGGTTACCCCTGCAACAGAAAGTGTCTACTTTTACTCTTTCTTATAGAAATAAAGTTTTCCACACAAAAGTGAGATCAAAACACTATGCACAAGGATGTTTTGATTTTTCTTCAATAGTTTATGAAGCAACAATTCATATTTTAGGTACTTAATGCTAATAAATGTCCCTAAATAAAACTGCAGAATAATGAAGACATATTTTCAATACCTGGAGAGACTGTCCAAAGCCTTAATGAAATTAGTTGTTTCATGCCCCTCTTTTTCTATATTCTCCATGAGAGAAGTGGTTGCATAAACTATGTCACTTGCTGAGAACTTGTTCTTAAAGCCAAAGTGAATGCTGAAGGTCTGAACTCGTAAATCTTTCATTCTGCAAAATGAAATAAACCCAGGAAAGTTTATCAGCATTATCAGCATTAACATACTGAGGAGACAATTGGTCAATCTTAAGAACACAAATATAAACTTTACCCTAACATTTGCAAGGAGTCCAGTGTTACTTTGTCAATCTAATAATATTTTTAAAAACATGTTAGATCTTCATACAAAAGTATTTGAACTTAAATGAAAATTATTTTCAGATAAAATCTTTGTATTTAAAACAATTTACCCAAATTTGTTCGCAGATTCTTCAATCATTTCCCGAAGATTTTCTTTCAAAGACACATCCATGGAATTAAACTTCTGTTTTACTTGCTTCAAAGGCAAACTAAAAACAGAAGGAAAAATATCATTGATAGGTATGCCAGAAGAAACTTTTTATTTATAGGACTTTTAAAATTATTAGATAATTTAGCAAGCTTAAGTCTGACTAAACTTGTTTGCATTCGTTTTTCTTTAGTCATTGAAAAGTGGATGTGAGGAAGCAGAGGTTACTTTGCCAACCTGCCATTCCATAAAGGCATACAGCTGAAGTGTTCCTTGTAAACCAATACACAAGTTGTGTAACTCAAAGAGGCACTGCCACCTACTCAGAGCCCCACAATCACATTTATAAACTAACAGCTTGAGTATTTGCAATCTATACTCTGAATATTTTCCTGTAAGTCATTGAAAAAATGATCCAGATTTTTATAACTCACCCCATGTCGGCCAAAAACTCCTGGAGCCTCTTCTGCCCTTGCACAGACCACAGCTTAAGGCTGGCAGAGGTGTAGGAGGTGTTACAGAGACTTTCATAGAGAGACCAGTGCTGATACAGTGCCAGGCGCAGGCTGAACAGGAGTTACGGCAAACAGAGAAACACAAACACCATCTCAAGCTACAAACCCCACTGCAGTAGTTTTCAGCTGGCCTTACATATTGCATGTCTGTACTGCATAAGATGCAGTGAGAGGCTGTACAAGAGGAGCAACATTGACTTGTAACCAATTCTGAAAGTTAAGCTGAACTGAAGCTGCTGAAAGAGGGATTCAAATACAACCAAACTTTTGGACTCCCCTTTATTTAATTTCCATTCTCAGTGGCAGAGATGGTGCTGGGATTATTTTTCCCTAGATAAAAACTCCAGAGGGGTTCACCAAATGGACAGTGTGCATTTTCCCCAGCCCTTCTTTAAGGATACTCGTATTCAAATGCAATTCTCATGCAGTCAATGGACAGAGAATTCTCCTCGTCCTCGTTGCGGTGGTTGTGGCGAGACACGTGGCGCTGCAGGATTCCAATGTCAGTCACGTACTTCATTCTTAAACAAAAACAACCCTGTCACTTCCCTCTCTTCTGTGAAGTTTTGTTCTTCATTACAAGAACACAAATACACTGCCTAAAGTCAGCAGCATGAAAACTGTAGATACATTTTTAAATTCCCCCAATTTGTTAATGTTTTCTCAATATTCACCCGCACACCCAGGCAATTAAAACTAAAAAAAAACAATACAGAGAGACTGACCAATGAAATCAGTTACTTATTACATCTATCTCTTTAAAAATGTCCATGTATTTGTAATAATAGAACAGCAGAATTAAAGTCTACACATGTAATACCAGAATTCTGATCTATCTAGTTTATATAGATATCTCTAGATATATCTAGTAGGAAATAAGAAAAAATGGGAAAAAAATCTAAAACTTGTTAACTAAAACTGTAAAGGAAGCTGGAATATATGGAACATACAAGTTTTTTCTTTTTATGAAACTGTATCCAGTTTGTAATTAGGTAAACTACTATTAAACACCATTTTTTTTCCCCAGATCAGAAGAGATTGATTTAGAATTTTGTGAAAAAGTTACATTAAAAATTCTAAATAGTAGAAATTTTTTTTTTCAGATATATATTCCTATCTTTGGAAGGCATCGGATCATGTGAAGTCATTAATATATTTAAAGTCATGGTTAATTAATTATATCTATTATAATAATTCCCTTATGTCTCCTGATCTCTATTAATTGCTATTTGTTACTCCTAAAAACAAAATTTTAAAAGATAGACAAATAAATAAGAAATAATAATAATAAAGATAAATGAAAAGAGAATCTTTCTTACTGAGTGATTTTATCTTGGACCCATTGATCTGTTAGACCAACAATAGCCCACCTAAAAGTTTTAGGGGAAAAAAAAGAAATAGGAAAAAAAAAGTTAAACCAACAAATATTAATGTACAACTAATTGCAATAGAGTACATTATATTTAACCCTCTAAGTATGTAGAGCAAATCAGAAACATTTTTTTACCAACAGTACACACAAGTTAACACCAAAGCTATCTATTATTATTCCCTCCTTAGCAGACGAACACACATAGTACCTTCCTCCCTTTTTCCATGCAAAATCTATTGTTGCTTTTACTCAAGTTACACAGATGTGTCCTGTGGTTGGAGGCACATATCCACTCACAGAAGAATCTGGAACCTCATACTGAAACCAAATAATTTTGGGAAACCTTGCCTGTCTTTGCTACGGGTTTAAGCTTTGCATCTCGATGAAAAATGATGATGGCAACGTACCACAGCATGTCATTCAAGTCCTTAGACATGATCCATGCCAGATCAAACATCACCATGGCAGACTACAGGAGGGAAAAGCAAAAAGTCAGGATAAATGGGCACAAGACTCAGTTCACTGAACAGATAGAACAGTTAGATTTGCCAAGTGCTAGCAAAAGTTACTAAAGCTCTAGAAATCACAGTGGAGTCTGACAGTCTGCCAGCTTCTTCCTAAGATACTGAATAGGGAGAAAAATATTCTAAAGAGCTTTGTAAACCTGCATTATGCATAAAGCAAACACTTAATAAAATATAAATCTAATCAGAGAAGAGGCCAAATGACAGAAGGGACAGTTTGATGTCCTAAGTGCTATGTTTGGGATATCCTGACACTTTGAAAGACAAACAAATTCCCTATAGGCTCAAGTCTTTTTGTGACAGTGTCTTGAGCACAGAGAGATACATTTGTAAAGACCTAAAAAAAACCCAGAAAACATTATACTAAGTTAAGCTGCTTGTATATGTATGATGTATCTTGTATAAAACAATGAGACATAAAAATAACAAGATGTAACAATATTATTATATTGTATAGTATTATTAGACAATTATATAAATGTAATAGGCAATTATAACATTGGGTACTGTCAAATTATCTTTACATTGTCACCTTGAGTTTTTATGGCAAATAAAGAGTTTGTACTTACTGAGGTCCCATGGTATTCATATTGCTCATAATCAAAAAGAATTTCTCGTCTAAAAAGGGGGAAAAAAAGTTTGACTCAGTGGTGAACTGGTCGTGGATCCAATTAAAAATATAAGCCAGAAATGGTAATTACTATTTAAATTTAATTTCAGCAATTAAAAATATTAAACTTGGGCTAGAAATTGTTTTTTTGCAAGACAATTAGTCTTTAGTAAGAACATGGAAACCACACTGAAATCTACTCATAAAGCAAAAAGAAAAAAAAATTTAAATTATTATTCCTCAAATTCCATTTTATATAATTTGTTCCTGCTCAATCCTATTGGCTACAGTGGAATTGTAAAAGAAGAAAAGAGAAGCACAAATTGCACCCTAAGACAGACAAGATAAGAATATTACAGCTATTTAAAGTGAGCCAATGCACCTATAGCTATTCAAATTTTAAATTACTCTTTACAATTTCCTCTATTTAAACATTTTATTTTTATATAGTAAATACCTCTCTCAGTTTTCTAAACAAAATTATAACTAAAGCATCTTGCAAATTCACAGCTTGGTATCTTGTGTTGGTGTTCTTAACACAGTTTTAATCCAAGAATGAGAGAAGGAAAGAGATAGAAGCAACAGAAGAAAAACCCACAGCTCACCTGCGTGCTTCCCATTCGCGCCTTTGCCGCCTTTTCATCGTCCTCTCTATTACATCCTGCAAATTCATTTTGGTGTTAAAAAGCCAGAAAAAATATTCTGATAGATTAGCATCTAGATACTCCAACTATTAAATCTTAATTTTACAAATTATTAAATTTTCATTTAAAAGATCATTTTCTTAAAAAAAGAATATTGGAATTAACAGCATCTAACGAGAAAAGTATTATCAAAAATATTTCCAAGAAACACACATAAGACTTTGTGAAATATTTAACAGATTTGAGAAAAGCTTTTCTGTATTTGTAGATTTTCCTTTGAATTTGAGATCTCCCTTTGCTAAGATAGGGCCCTTTTTATATTAGTAGGAAAAAATGTACAGTGTTAATGGGATGATAATATGAAATATATATTAAATCTAAGGATGTCTTTATATTTAATTGTGCCTTAGTGTTGCTGATCTCGTGCCTTTGCTTGCTTCCATAATATAAATAGAAAAATGCTACAAATAACATGGCAAATTTAATTTTGTGTGTACCCTTGATATACTTTTCTTAGTTTACTGCTACAAGCACAGACAAAATAAATTTCTAAACTTTTTGTGAGCTTGTATTTTCTCAAACACTTTTCTTTTAAAAGGAGTTCCTATCTAAACAAGTTCTATTGCTAGACTGCCAAGCCCAGAACACATATTAGGAGCTAGATCTCTCCAGTTCACTGATTATACAAAGAATTATGTATAATTAGGTTCAAACATTTTTTTTTTATTTGGAGAAAATATTTCTGTGTAGTTCAAATAAATAAACATTTTCTATATGTGAAACTCTACCTGCTGTAGTAGATTTTTAAATCATAGACACGAATTTGTGTTCCATTAGATCACAATTTTTAAACTCATATATTATGATGAAAAATACATGTAATAACTGTTCTTCTCCTTCTTTTCAGAACAAAGCAGTGAAACACACCTCCTCAAAACGTCTGCGCTTCTCTGAAGGCTCTGAGCCATCACTTTCGTTCTCTGGGTCCTCTTCTTCATCCTCTTCATCTCTGAAGATATCATCGTAAGCAGGAACATCGAGATCATCATCTTGCTTGACCAACAGCTTTATCTAGCAAGAAGAAAACTGTATTTTAGAGACAGCATCTTATTTAGTGACCAGAATGCACTCTCACTTAGTAAAAGAAACTAAAAATACACCTAGACTGTGAATGATTCCTGGCATAACAAAACATTGCTTTTTAATACAAATACCATAGTGATTTATGTAAAATAAGAGTAAAAACCCATATTCCTTTGTTACAGTATTATGGAAAGAATTATTTTTAATGCTCGTTAAAATCAAATAATTTGTGTTTCATACTTCAGAATCTAGGTGTTGCTAGATGCTGACAGATAATACATGTTACCTTCTGCAGGATGTTTATCCTCTGATTTATAGCAGTTTGATTTATAGCAACAAGATTAACAGGTGCTTACTACTAACAACCACCACATTGCTAACAGTATAGACTTTACTACTGAAAAAATGATTTTTTCTGATCATGTACATTACTATTGCAAAATTTATCTATTAATGCTGCCTTCTGACATATGAGTTAATGTTCTAAGCAGTTTTGCAAAACACAGAAAAGCACTACACTGCTCATCACCACACTGTGGGCAGATTTTTATTAGGAAGGAAAAGATTTTACCTGTGTGTCATTGTAAACATTCACTACATTAATTGGTCTGTGGCTGTCACATACAAAAAAAAAAGTGTCTTCTTCAGGCTGCAGGATTTCCAGGAGGTCAACATTGGCACCACAATTAATAAGAACAAAGTATTTGAACTGCAGACCAAAGAAAAAAAGAGTAAAAAGCTTGTTACTTAAATTAGCAGGAAACATGGAAGACTGAAAATGCCTTTACAAAACCACCAAAGCACTCATCATTGCCAAAACCTGTATTTACTTTCTGATATTTGGTGTCTCTAAGGCAGAAAAAAATTTTAAGGCAAAATATACAATTCAGAGATATTGGACAACCAATACCATCATCCTTTATATCTCAGAATGTATGCAAACATAATTTTAGTCTATCAAACTTAGAGCACATTAGTTTGAGCTGATGTTAAACACTTGACAAGTTTGTTACTGGTGTGTTAAAATGTAACCACAGATTTGAGGAAACCACAAATATAATGAGTTTAAGAGCTGACGTTTTAAACTGGGGAAGGGAAGAAGTTCATGTTTAGGAAAGATCAGCTGCAGTTTAAAAAGTTTCTAGTATTTTTTCACCTGGTCTTTATGCTCGAGAAAGGCAGTTTCGAGTTCTTGCCACCCAGACACCGGGACCAGCGTATATTGCACGTGATCACACTGAAACAAAGCCTGCAAGGAAGAAACAGCTCTCAGCAAAGGGGAGGGGAAGCAGCCTCTCCTGCAGTGCCAGACCATGCCAGGATTCTATTCCATACAAATCTTTCTAGTAAAGAAAAGTGACAAATCTACATGAGCTCAGAGTATGACTCACCAGTTTTCAGTGTCATAACTCATGGAAAAATTTGTCACAAAAGCAGATTAAACCTTCACCCTTCCCCAGTCCAAACCCGTTTAAGGGATCCCAGGGCATATTTTCTTTTACTGTCAACCTGAAGTGATAACGAACCAAGACTTACTTGGAGTATTTTACAGGCACACAATGCATCAACATCTGAAGCAACAAGAAGAAGAACACGCTGCAAAAATAACAAAATAATAGCATTAATTAATTAACAGAGGTGCCAAATATAGCGTGCTGGTACGTGAAATGCATAGATCACTGTGAGAACAGAAATTTAGGTAGAGAGCATGATAAGCATAAAATGGGATTGTTTCTGAATGGACAACGTGACCAAAATTAACCAGGTCGGATCCCTGTAAGTATTAAGAAAAGGCAACTCCACATACACAAAATATGTTAGCTATATTTATCTATAAGGGAAATTTAACTACTCAGACACCTCTGAAACACACATACTTCTGAAATTTCACAGCTAGTCAAACCCTACAATTTCTCTAAGGCAGTCTAGAAAGGCTTTGGTTTTCTGCACAGGATCCTGCAACAGTTTTGACCAAAGAAAATCTGTAGCGAAAGTAAGAGCAAGACAGCTCGTGAAATAAATTGCTTTGCCTAAATCAAGGTTAGCTGGTACTTTTTGTTTTGTGGTCTTTAATTTTGTTTGGAGAGGGGTTGAGATTTTGCTCACAGTCGGAGAATTTGAGAAAAATGCTTTCATTTGGACAATCCATAATATACTTTTTCACTGGTAGAAATGCCAGAAGACTGTCCAACAGAAGCTTCACCACTTCAGCTTACACATCCACTGTGTATGGAGTTAAGCAAACCACGGGTTAAAAATGAAAGTAGCCAGACACATCTGCTACAAGAAAGATTGCAAGAGAAACCTAAAAGAAAACGAGGCTTAGTGTCTGGCAAACAACACCAAAACGGTTGGAAAAAAAAATTTAAAAACAGAAATAGTTCAGAGATGTCTTGTTTAAGCACAAGGTTCGGGAGAACAGACAAAGCACTCAAGGAGGCGAACTGTAAGTGAAATCCCTGGCGAGACCTCGCCGCGCTGGCGCTGCTTTGTCTGCAGTTCCCATGGGTAGGGAAGAGGAAAAATACCCGGGAAAGGGATTTTTACGACCCGGCTGACTGGCGGGCTTGCCGCCCTCAGCGCGGCCGCCTGCCCGAGGCTCCCCGCCGCCGGTCCCCGGTCCCCACCGCCTCAGATCCCCACGGCCCCAGAGCACCGGAGCGCCTCAGCCACCGCCGGCAGGGCCGGAGACGCCCCGCGTCAACCCCCGTTCCGTGAGGCGGCGAGAACCGCGGCAGCCCTGAGGGGAGAGAGCCCTGAGGGGAGAGAGCCCCGGCCGCCGCCGGGACGCACGGGCTGCCACCCCCGAGCCCTGGCCCCGGCCCCGGCCCCGGCCCGCACCTGGGTGACGATGAGGTCGTAGAACTCCCGGCGGCAGTCGGACACGAACATGGCGGGAACGGGCGCGAGCGGCGGGAATGAGCGGCAGCCGCGGGCCGCCCCCGCTCAAACTGGGCGCCAAAGCAGCGCCGCGTTCCATTGGTCCGCGCCGCACGGAGCGTTGGCCAATGGGAACGCGCCAATCCCTCCTCCTCTGCGCGAACTGCCCAACCCATTCCGGGGGTTCGCCAATGGGATGGGGAGAAGGCGGTGACGTTCCGTGCGAATGGCCAATCCCAGGAAGGCTTCGACCGGAAGCACCCTGATGGGTTTTGTCCCTGCGTCCGCCATCTTTGCTGTGGGCGAATTGGTGTCTTGCCATTAAAGCGCGGCGGCAAAGAGGCG